>CM062083.1:475481-651445 GCA_031163375.1 Conogethes punctiferalis | reverse complement strand
ACCTCTTTTAAGTTTAAATTGAATTCTCGGGTTAAATCTAAATATAAATGGCACAGCTAGAATACATATAAAAGGAAAATGATTGGCTCACTGACTAGTAGGCACTTATTCGGAAGGGACGTAGCTTAGGTACCGTAGAGGTGCACTAAGAAAAGAATTGTAAAAATTCCCACGGGAATGGGAATTAGCGGAAAAATCCTTTTGTATGAAAAATCTAAACCGTTTAAGTTAGACGCTTGAAATTTGGTATGCAGGTACCATAATAAACGTAGAGCTTACTTGCAACTCGATATTGCAAAATTCCCACGGGAACGGGAGTTACTGGGAAAAAACTTTTGTATGTAAAAATCTAAACACGCGGACGGAGTCGCGGGCAAAAGCTAGTCCGTTATGTTTCTGTCCACTTCCTAACTAGTGAGCCCAGCGTTACCATACTGTGCGGTGTTCCAGTAACGCGTTGTCGCTGGCGGCGGAGCTGGGAGCGAGGTCGCTTGCGCTGTGTGCGCTGCCCACGCCGCGACGCGCCTTCCCGCCCGACCTGGCCGCGCACATCGCGCTTCGTGAGTACCTATACTACACTTGTATAGCTTTACAACTTTGGTTAACTTAAGCATGCGATGTAAGGGAGCATCACCTTTTCGCTCCGAGCCAACCTCACCTGCCCGTGGTGCATCCTGCCGAACAAATAACGAGGCGCTGGCAACCGACTGGTGGCGGTATAACCATCACAATTGAAGGCGTAGCTCAATAGCACAGACCGATGACGGGCAGCAGCGTCACCGGAGCGAGAAGCTACGCCCTGCGATCGCCAACCCGCCTGCCCAACGTTGCGTTTATGGGTATATCCTTGATATGGGTTGACTGGCTCGGTGGCTCAATTGGTAATGACCTCTGCCTTCTGAGCCAAGGGTCGTGGGTTCGATCCCCACTCATTACAAACATTTGCGTGCATGAACATGTCTGTATTGGTCTGGATGTTTACTATGTATAATATGTCTTTATTTGCAAATAATAAGTTTCTTAGTCAATTCATCAGTTGTCTAGTACCCATAGTACAAGCTGCGGCTTAGTTTGAGGCTAGATGGCGGCGTGTGACCCAGCGTGGTATATTTTGGGTTATTTAGTCATAAATATTGTTTCCAGGCGCGATCCGTCGCCACCTCTCGCAGAACCGCCTCCCGCAGCTGGTGATCCTGGTGGCGGCGCACGCGTCGGACGCGGCGCTGCTGAGCTGCCTGGCGCCCGCGTACTTCCCGCGCAGCGCCGCCGAGCAGCGGCAGCAGCAGCAGCAGCAACACACGCCCGGCAGCGACCTGCACGAGCGGCGCATACGCATCATACACAACCCGCACTCGCACAACACGGACAGCGGTCAGTGGCATTCCTATATTCAATGATTTTGCCACAGATAGTAGTTGGCACCACTTTGGCAGCGGCTGGCACCATTATTATATTGCCTCACCTATAGATCACAAGGGACGCATACGCATTATCATACACAACCCGCACTCGAACGAAACGGACAGCGGTCAGTGGCATTCCTATACGTACGTCCGTAAGGTGGACGTGAGCATGGGCAGGTAACTGACCAGTTCGTTGCCCGTTGTCTCAGCGACTATGGTTTCTCTTGCAGCATAGGCGTAGTAGCGTATTTTTTTTTATCTCGGCATTATGGCTTCCCTACGCCTGATGGAAAGCTAAAGATAAGCCCAAGTCGAAACACGACCCGAAGGTCATTTGGCTGCGGTATTCTATAGGGTGAAGGTCCTTCCCTGGACGGGCAGCTCAATTCGAGCGAAGATTCGCTATGCCCTACCTCTCTTAAAATATATAGGAGAAAAGGTGAAGCGGTGATTTCTGCATCGTCATCGTACAGATGATATTTTAATAACAACCACCCGCATAATCACGCTCCTTTTGAAATATATTAGCAAATCTGCATTTTCACATTATTTTGTTGTCATCTTACTAACCTTTGTGATTGTGAAAGGATGGAGAGGGCGTGGCCACCCGAAGGAAAGATGGATGGACTGCGTGAATGATGATTTAGTTGAGGAAGGAGTGAACGGGACCAAGACGGCTGATGGGATGAATGGAAGAAGAAATCGTATTGCGCCGAGCCTAGATAATGGGAACGGGGTAGGGAAATGATGAACTTACAAACCCACAGTTATTTATTTATTTATAAAAGGTACACACACAGAATACAATCAAAAAATAACAATATTAATATTTTCTAACAATCTAACTGATCTAGACTGTACCCTAAGGTTGGTGTACACAGCATGTTTGTTTACCACGCTATGCTAAACTGTATCCAAAATAAATAATAAATCATAACCAAATAGTTCCTAGGGATACACCCTAGGAACTATTTAAATCTTAAAGCAAAATCTTACACTATTTATTGTAGAACGACATAATCATCATCAGCCTATTGCAGTCCACTGCTGGACATAGGCTCTCCAGTTATTCGCCACTTAGAGCAAACACCATCATACCACCATTCCAGGGATTCTTCGTTGTTCGCTACCTAGGGCAAAGTTCTGGAGGATATATCCATAATCGCTACGCTGGGCAGGCGGGTTGGCGATCGCAGGGCGTAGCTTCTCGCTCCGGTGACGCTGCTGCCGTCATCGTTCTGTGGTATTTAGCTAAGCCTTCAATGGTGATACCGCCATCAGTTGGCTGCCAAAGCCTCGTTTGTTATTCACCACGGGCAGGTTAGGTTGGTATGAAGCGACAAGATAGGTCGCCCTTACATCCTAAAAAATGTATTGAATAGAAAAACCTTGTACTCGTAATAAAATAAACGCATGACCAATAATAACCATCAGTTTATAGGGATTCCAAGCCACGAAGCAATTACGAAGAGTAGATGTCCTAAGCAATCGTGTACTGTGTAATTCTCGACGAAGACATCATTAAGGGGCGTGGCATATTAATCTGTTTTCAATTATTTTGTAAGCTATGCACCGCATCATATTGTTTTCTTTTATTTATAACTAGCTGCGCCGGCGGCATCGCACGCGTGGATATCGGGTTTCAAAAATAACGGACTTCCATAAAATACCTATCTATACCTATACCTAAGTTTTAACTTAGACCTCTAGCAATACATTGGTGAAAACCGTATTCAATTTCATGCAATAGTTTTTGAGTGATGCGCGTTCAAAAAATTTCTCCCGTTTTCCTAACATTTCTCTTCACTGCTCTGCTCCTGTTGATAGTAGCGTGATGAAAAGTATATAACCTGCCCAGGAGTATGAAGAATAATTGTACCAAGTTTCGTTAAAATCCGTTGAGTAGTTTTTGTTTCTATAACGAACATACAGACAGACAGACAGACAGACAAAAATTTTACTGATTGCATTTTTGGCATCAGTATCGATCCCTAATCACCCCCTGATAGTTATTTTGAAAATATATTTTATGTACAGAATTGACTTCTCTACAGATTTATTATAAGTATAGATAGATGAGTCATTCATAGACACATGACATAAAAATAGAGTCATCCAAAATATCCGCATACAAGTAACTTTACAAATTGAATCACAAAGGAACCACGATAACAATGCCCTACTTACTCACAGATTTACTGATTGCATAGTAGGTACTTTATCAGCCACATTCAGAACATAGTTAATTACTAAACAATTGCTTATCAACTTATCACATTTGTATCTTAAACAACAACTTTACTTGTCAAAGAAAACGATATGTCTGTTTGTGTACATGTTTTTGAGGATAGAGAGTTTAATTAAGTGCACTTACCGATTCTAGCCAGATATAGTTGATTACAAAAGCAGGTAATTAGGTAGGATGGGTACTTTTCATTTTTATTTTCAGAAATCTAGTTAGGTACATACTTCAAAGATGCTATAACATTATTAATGTATTGCAGAGTCAGAGTCAAATAATCTTTTTTCACAGGGTTTTTTTTTTAAAAACATACAATTTGTCATAGCACTACCAGACCGGTACCTTTTGTTCACACCACCATAAAATGCTCACTACAATAACAGCATGGAAGTCTGTTCGGTACATAGGTATATACCTAATTAGAGTATGATGTATATCTAATATCTACTCTGTACATCTCAACAGCAACCCATAGCCACCGTTATATCAGGGGAGTCACACCTGCATTTGTAGGATCGCTTTTTGAAGGTCCCTAAGTCGTATTCGGAAAAGTCGCAGCTGGAAACTGACTGCAAAGAACTGTTGCACATGACAGAGAATTGCGAGCAAAGCGTACCGTGAAAGACTTCCAACTAACAACATAAATCTTGAGTTGGTTCTCAAGTTGTCGGCAAGGGATGTAAGGGAGCGACCTATCATAATTTCGCTCCAAGCCAACCTCACCTGCCCGTGGTGCATCCTGCCGAACAACAAACGAGGCGCTGGCAACCGACTGAACCGACTGGTGGCGGTATAACCATCACAATTGAAGGCGTAGCTAAATACCACAGACCGATGACGGGCAGCAGCGCCACCGGAGCGATTACCTACGCCCTGCGATCGCCAATCCGCCTGCCCAGCGTGGTGATTATGGGTATATCCTCCAGATGTTTGTCCTAAGTGGCAAACAGCCGGTGAGGCCTATGTCCAGCAGTGGACTGCAATAGGCTGATGATGATGATGATGATAGTCGGCTCATGTCTAGAGGGTCCCTAAGACGTTTCCACCAGGCAATGTCGCTATTCGAAGCTGACCCCAAAACATCCATCGTATAAGGCAAAAACAAGATCAGGAATCTCCTGAATCCGTGTACATTTCGCTAGTCGCAGCTTATCTCAGATACCGTAAGCAGGTTATCGGCTATTGACGCATTTGCGCTATCGATTCCTACGCCGCTTCACGTAACGCGTTAAAGTCACAGTGCCGTGTTTTGTCACACCGTTGTTACTTGTGCATTGATAGTGACAGTGAGCTTGAACTATGGAAGTGCACAGTGTTTCCGTCAACTTGGAGCTAAAGCCGCGACCTACTGGTAAACAACTTCATCATCAGCCTATTACAGTCCACTGCTGGACATAGGCCTCTCCAGTTTTTCGCTACTTAGAGCAAACATCTGGAGGATATACCCATAATCGCCACGCTGGGCAGGCGGGTTGGCGATCGCAGGGCGTAGCTTCTTGCTTCGGTGACGCTGCTGCCCGTCACCGGTCTTTAGTATTTAGCTACGCCTTCAATTGTGATGGTTACACCGCCACCAGTCGGTTGCCAGCGCCTCGTTTGTTATTCGGCAGGATGCACCACGGGCAGGTGAGGTTGGCTTGGAGCGAAAGTTGATAGGCCGCTCCCTTACATCCCATAAACAACTTCAGTAAACAATATTAAACAGTCTTTCCGAACAGCTACGACTTGGGAATCTTCAAGAAACGAGCGTATTCATATTTAAAAGGCCGCCAGCGACCCTAAACTCGATTAGAGTTGCGGGTGTCCATGGGCGGTGTCGACTGCTTACCATCAGGCATCACACTTGCTCGTCTGCCGCCTCTCGCATAAAAAAAGAAAAGAATTTTGCTTTGAGTGACGAACAACTGGAGAGGCGGTTCAGCAGTGGACTGCAATAGGCTGATGATGATAGTACAAAGAGTGAGGGACTGGAGTCATTGGGTGTTGGTGTTGGTTTCTATACTTGACTGGCTCGGTGGCTCAATTGGTAGCCTTCTGATCCAAGAGCCGTGAGTTCGATTCCCACTCGGGACAAACATTCTTGTGATGAACATTTGTGTTTGTTCCGTGTCTGGGTCTTGATATTTGTATTTAAGTATATATTTGTCGTACCTTCGTTGTTCTGATACCCATAACACAAGTGCATAAGCTACTTACTTTGGGATCGGAGCAATGTATGATGTTGTCTGATATTTGTTTATTTTATACGAACCAAGCGGATCTATAATAAAGTTTAAAATGTTTCCCGCAATATGATTGAATGAACCGGTTGATGACGCATGCTTACGACGCAGGTCTGTCGTAGGCGAGCATGAAACACCATCGATGAATGATGGAATGTTCTTCGATCCCTTAACAGATCGGTTGCGTTGACTAGACCTCAAGGTATTACTGTAGTTATGCTTTAACGCCTTTCTTTCAGTTTCTTTGTTTGTACTGGACTGTAGCATAAAAAAAGAAATGCCGAACGCATTTTTATTTTTTTGTCCTGTCATTATTGTTTATCTGTCCTTTCCAAATAAATCAATGGCTTGGCGAGAATGTGCGACAGACATGATATTTTGGAATGTTCCTGGTAGATGGCAGTGATTACTAAAAACGTTAGTAAAAGTTGAAGCATCGTTATTGTTTGCTGATCGTCTATGTATGTAAATATGAACGCTATGAAATGAGCCATTACACTCGCTCTACAATGAAATTTATCAGAAAACATGTACGTAATTTGAGATGTAAACCATTTTTATTGAAATAACAATTGTGTAATACTCGTAATGTTTATAAAAATCCTTAGAACTGTAAGAGATACAGACTATATGGAAAACATTATACTTTAGGCGTGGCGTAGACATGCGACCAAACCCATTTATATTGATGTAATTATATCACCCCTTTCAACCGTATGTATCTGCATAATATTTTATCATCATCAGCCTATTGCAGTCCAATGCTGGACATAGGCCTATCCAGTTATTCGCCACTTAGGGCAAACATCTGGAGAATATACCCATAATCGCCACGGGTCGGTAAGGTAGGCTTGTAGGGAAAATTGGATAGGTCGCTTCCTTACATCCCTTATTTTATATTTATGTGGATTAAATCACAACAAAGAAGCATTTCAAACAAAAGATTAATAATTATCTCAAATTAGCCCAGCAGTAGATAGATTGATAAACCGCTTGAACAAATAAGTAAAAACATGTAATATCTTGTCCAAATATGAATGGGCAGAATATCCGTGTTTTGTGTATTTAAAAATTGTGTAACTTAACTAAAGAGCATACTTACTGTGATGGTGATGCCTCAACTCTATGCCATCTACTTTGTTGTATTTGTATTTGATTTGAAAATCAAATAAAATACGGACATTTAAACCAGAGATTCTCAAACTTAGTTGTCTACTTTGAAATTAAATAATTACATCTTCTGATGTTTAAAAAACAACAAAAATCGCCACGTTCCGTAGCTATTTTTAGTAAGCCTCGTCGCCATTGCTTTATATCCACATTCACATAAATGAAGATATAAATATAGCATTTCCTAGAATTTTTGTATGTCAATTGAATTTCGTTAAATTTCAAAACATAAAATCGCCCCCAATCCGCTACAACGCCCCCCCCCCCCAATTTTTTCTAGACTCCTTACCGCTCTGTCTAGGCCTCCGGCACACACAGGGGCGTCGTCGCTCACTTTTAAAAAGACTGATTAATAAACCAATGGATTATTTCCACACACATGCATCATGAATTGACTAACGTTATCTAATGAACATGTTTGATATGAAAAAGCATGACTCGTGAATCTATTTACAGAATTTAATTATTAATTTTAACTTACTTCCCCAAGCATTGCTGACCACAATCCCCATTCAAACAGCATTATGATTTTGATATACTAAGGCACTCTGTGTGTACAGAGTGAGCCCAGCCCCTCCGTACACAAAGCCACTCAAATCGTGATACCCGGAGAATTTGGTTTATAAGCCAACAACATACAAATTTAAATGTCGTCGACTTGTGCCTGTGTAAGAATCTCTGTGAATTTGTATTGCGGTAGTCTCTTAGAGACTTATCATCAGGCATCGAAGATTAAAGTAGCCTTGTGTATGAACGGGCTTAGAGAATGGTAGAGTCGCGTCGCCAGTGTGTACATTCCTTAACACACGCGCCAAAGTTTACTTGCCGCCATTTTTGACAAACTTCTTACTTTAAACATGTTTTATCTAAATTCTAAAGCGTGCCGCGTTTAGTACACCTATAGAAATCTTACGGTTAACTTTTTGTTGTTCGTTATTGGGCGATTTGCAGTACATTATGTGTTTTAAAACCGACCGGTTGTGAAATTCTTGCGGTTCTGTGTGGTAATTAGCGGTCGTATTATTTATTGAAATGTTCGGCAAGTGCTGTGCTATTCGAAGGGAGATGTGTGCGAGTGAGTGACAGTTTCCCGCCATGTTTTGTTTCGGGTACCTCGCTGTCGGGAGCTGTTGTCACAGATAACATGTTGAACGAGGGTTTCCAATTCGATTGTGAGTAAACTTGTACGTGTCAAAGTTTTACAATGGCGTGTTTCGGCGCGAGACGGCGACATTGTGGCGGACGTCGAAACTGTTATCGCTCCGATTTACCGTTTACGCCCCCTGTGCTGTGTGTTGTGTTGTGGCGTGTCGTGTCTCGCATTCATGTCATTACGTCACAGTCCTCTCACTGTTTTGTGTTTTGAATGTTATCTATTTTGACATTCTGGCGAACGCAGCGCCAAATTTTTATATAGGTATCTGCGCCATTATAACGAGCCGAAATATTTCGTAAAACAGTTATTTTCGAATTTTAACATTAGGCACATTTTATTTGGAATTTCCTTGAACTTAACATATGTTAATTAATGAAAATGCACGATAATTGGTATAATTATTTTTAGTTTTATCCTGAAACCCGTGGTTATTATTAATTTTGTTATAATTAACGACGATAAACGACCGAAAACAAAGTGGATTACCTTATTGATTGATAGATAACATATTCACTGTTTTTTATAAAGCATCTGTACTGTAGGTATGAAAAGAATGCTCATTTCTATTACACGCATGTAATGTGTCACACTAAAATAAACCGTGATAAAAAAGGTATTTGGTGTCACAACAGTTTTATATTTTATTGTTTTATATGTCGAAATTGCTTACTACTTATTAGTAAGCAATTTCGACATTGCTCGTATTATCACGAACACCTACGTTTAATGTTGTTTAATTTACTATTACTTTATCCTCATAAGTACTCATAGGTAGGGCATAGCAAATCTTTTCTCGAAACGAGCCGCCCGTTGTCGTCCCATCGAACTAAGTGGATGAACCCTCCACATCTGTGTTTGCACATACACTTGTGCACTATAATGATATCCGGATCAAGCTCAAGTTGGAATGCCGGAAATTTTTTAGGAAATTTATAATGGTCCTGTGTAGGATACCAAACATTTTTTACGTCGTAAATACCTTTACACATTCACCAGGACTCTGGGTACGGTACGGGAGACCTAGGTTATGCGGTGCTCCCTCCTGTCTATCGGAGAATACCCACTAAACCCGACTGGTAGTCTGCTACAAGCGCTCTGTCTAAGGCCTGAGGTTTCCCGCCCGTTATCAGCAGTTTGGGCTTCCTTTTAGCTTTCCATCAGGCAAAAGGAAGCCACTTTGCTGAACTAATATAAAAAAAGGCCTCTCCTGAGGTCGGGATGTCCGGAAAGACTCGATGCAATCCCACCAACTGTCACCTTGTGACACAAATCCATTCTTGCAACATAGTAAACGTACAATAATCATAAACAATGTTAGTAGGATGTACCTACCCTTGTTGATTACGTATCTTTGAATATAATTTGCGCATTGCAGATTTTTGTTATCTATATAAACTTGTGTTTATAAAGTTAAGATAAATTAGGCCTGTGTAGTTTGGGTTTAAAATATGTTTACCTACTCACCTGTAGAATTTTACCGAAAAATAAACGCGAAACAGTACCTCTTTATGTCAAAGCAATAGAGTTTAATTCAACATGTCGGTTAATTTTTTTGTACAAACTATTTTAATTTACATCATTATGCTTAATTAGATATCATTTTATCTCGTATTGTGCACGTTTTATTGTTACGGAAATAAATGCGTGATTCTGTTTACGTTACAAAGTTTATGACGATATACAAAAACTGTGGCCGTAAAGAATTAAATATTTTTATCTGGTATAGAATTTACGTAATTTGATTAATTAAGGCTGTACATTGAACGTAATGAATAATAAAATGATGTAAGTTATCATTTTATAATGAAGCGATCTTTGTGTGTTGTAAAAAGAATATTATTCTTAAAGCTTCACACACTTGGTCCTTAACAGGACCACGCGTCACGTAGATTTTGTGCAATGCGCCCAGTCGTAGCACCCAATCCAATAGTGTGCCAAACCGTGCAGAAGATGACATCTATCGGCGGCACTGAAAACGAAATAAGGTTCGAGGCAGAACAGCAATCCAACCGCAAATTGCAGTTCTAGTGTAGTTTGAACGCAGTTGAAACAACTGCAATTGATCTGCAAAGGAAACGCGCAGTCCGATTGCAGTCGGCGTGCAGTTTAGAGCAGGGTAACTCAAACTTATTGCCCCCACGTACCTTTGTATAAATTCTCAAAAGATCGCGAACCCCTAACCCCATATAAAATAAACTACCTGTACCTAAAAGAAAATATGGTTTTTAATTTCAAATAAAATTAACAAATATAGTAAGTATCAAATAGGGGGGCTCGACCGATCGACTCGGCCGCCTGCGCGCCTTTATGTGAATTGCACACCAACCACCATTACTTAAATGTTCACGCGAACCCCCTACCGTCTAAAGGCGAACCCCATTTTGATACCCTGGTCTAAAGTCTAAAGCCGCGGCCACACATTGGAGATATTTGCACCAATGTAACCTCTTGCGCAAATGTACCAATGTGTGTATCGTCTTTGACACAGTGAAGACATTGAGCGCCTTAGGGCATTGGACAGTGATTGGACGCAAGGTTGAATCCAATGTGTGGCCGCGCAATTATACGGCGTTAAATCGATCTCTATGTACCAGTACATAAAATATCATCATCAGCCCATTGCAGTCCACTGCTGGACATAGGCAGTGATGGTTTTACCGCTAGCAGTCGGTTTGCCAGAGCCTCGTTTGTTGTTCGGCAGGATGCACCACGGGCAGGTGAGGATGGCTTGGTGCTAAAAGGTGATAGGTCGCTCCCTTACATCCCATAAAGTATAAGTTTGTCCAACAGCGGAGGACGACGCGTCTCTGTGCGACGAGGAGGCGGCGGCGGAGGCGGCGGCGGCGTTCGCGCGCGCGTGCGCACCCGACACGCAGCGGCTGCTGGCGCCCGCCACGCGCGCCGCGCCATACACCGACCGGCGGCTGCTCGACGACCATGAGCAGTGAGTACATAGTTATAAGGCCTACTTTACCTTATCTTCTACAAGAAGTGTTCCTTTGTTTATATTACTTAGCAGCTTTTCCACCAGAGATGTGCTATGCTACGATGCTATAAATGCGTTTGATATCCACCAATCATATTCATTGATGCACATAGCTCTTTTTTTATATGCTATGAATGTGTACTATGGATGGAAGCTATAGATGTCCGCCGCTTCCTTCCTATTGACACATAGCATAGCTCGAGACGCGCAACTTTCTCGCACAGCTACTTTGCGGCTGCGCATCTTCGTAGCGCACCTTCCTCACACAGCTACCTAGTAGGTACCCAGTTTTGGTGGAAACGGTCACATATTTTCGTAGCGTAGATTTCACATCTTTATTTTATTTTATTTTATTTTATTTTATTTTTATTTTATTTATTAGGGACAACAAACAGTTATACATTGTGTGTTTACAGAGAAGGATATACTAGGTACAGAATTAGGTAAATGTAAAACCAACACCGTTATCCACATACATTCGGAAAAAGAATTAGGCTGCTACGAATAAATCTAATTAGATGATAGTGGTCTTGAAAACAATAAACAAATAATCGAAAAAATTAAATTGAAGTTGCATTTAGGGCTGGAGACTATCCAGGGCAAGTTTTTTAAATTTAGTAAAACTGAGACAAAATATATCAAGATGGTTGAAGTGATTGTTGTATATGCTACATAATCTTGTTATTGGGGCTCGGTTACCTGCAATGGTTTTGCACTTTTCAATGTGAAAAGTGCGAACCAGGCGCGAGCTTCTGTTGTGATAATTACGAGGAACAGAAAATTTTATTTGATTAGACAATTGCACACAATCGACCTTATCACACAGCGTATTATACAAAAACATGACAGAGAGAAGAAGGCGTCTGGACTCAAGGCTTAACAAATTATTTCTGTTAAGAAGTTGGTCGTATGGTAACTTTGGACGATGGCACTTATAGTGCATAGTGCGTAAGAACTTTCGCTGGACACCTTCGATAATAGAGGTGTATTTCTTGAAGAAGGGATTCCAAACTTGGACGGCGTACTCTAACTGAGACCTGACAAGTGACGCATACAGGAGTAAGAATGTTTTAGTGCGACGAAAGTTATTCGAAGCCCGTATAATAAAGCCATACATTTTATATGCCTTATTAGTAATATTTTCAATGTGTGTATCCAGATGTAGTTTACTATCCAGAAATATTCCTAAGTCCCGAATACATGAGACTTTATCTAATTGAGTGGCATTTATTGTATATTTAAAGTCAATAGTGGTTTTCTTTTTTGAGAAATTTATATATTTACATTTCGGTAAACTAAGAAACAATTTGTTTTTAGCACAGTATTCAGCCAACCTGTCAAGGTCAGCCTGCAACAGTAGGCAATCGTTTACGCAGATAATTTTTTTGAAAATTTTTAAGTCATCTGCATACATCAGAAATTTAGAGTGTTGAAAGCAAGCCTTTATATCGTTGATGTATAGCAGAAAAAGAAGAGGTCCCAAAATGGAACCTTGGGGCACACCTGAAGTTACTGCCACCGGCCCTGACTCGTATCCACTGACTACCACCTTTTGTGTTCTATTTGTGACGTACGAACTGAACCAGCGTAGAAGGTTTCCACGTATTCCATTGAATGCTAATTTTTCCAGTAGTATTTTATGGTCTACTTTATCAAAAGCTTTTTGGAAATCAGTATACACTGCATCAGTCTGTATACGCTCATCCATATTTCTAAATAGGCAGTTCGTAAAGAGTACAAGATTAGTAGTACTTGATCGATATTTTACAAACCCATGTTGTTCTGGTATAAGCAGGTTGTGAATCGAAGGGTAAATAACATTATGCACAAGACGCTCAAAAGTTTTAGCAATAACTGGAAGAAGAGAAATTGGCCTATAATTTTCTACATTACGGCTGTCCCCATCCTTCGGTATGGGCGTTACATTAGCATTTTTCCATACATTAGGAAAGACTCCTTCATGTAAACATTTATTAAATATTATGTACAGAGGAGTACCGACAGTCCTACAAGTAGCTTTCCAGAACAACGGAGGTATACCATCTGACCCCGCTGATTTTGTGGTGTCTAATGTTTTAAGTTGGCATAATATATTCTCATGAGATATTGTTATGTCTGATATCAAGCAACTCTCCTCTGTGTAGTTGGAAAGTTCTTCGGGATTCCAGGTGTTAGAATTTAGAGCTGACGGTTCATACACAGAGTGAAAAAAGTTAGAGAAAAGGTCGCATATCTCTGCAGGATTGTCAGTGTGTATATTGTTATAGTACATATCTGAAGGGAAACCCGATTTTTTTTTTCTATTTTTGACATATGTCCAGAAAAACTTAACATTGTGTTGAATGCTATCTTCGACAGAGTCCATATATTTTTTAAAACACTTTGCACATTCGGTTTTGAATCTTGAACGGTATAATGAAAATAGTTCGTAATCTGATAAGTTGTTGCGGCATAGCTGCATAACATATTTCTGGTGGAAAAGCACCCTAAGCGTCGCCTCTGCGTAAGCGCCAGCACTTCGTTTCTTTTTAGATCCTTAGGCGAATTACACACTGCCTAGCATCACGCAGCGTAAAGCGCACATACTCCATTTGTATACGCAGGAACATGCACAAAATCCGCAAGTAGGTGCGTCGACACCCAACATGCAGCGTGGTGCGTAACAGTGTGTTAATCGCCTTTTTCTATAGGATTACGATGATAGAAAGTCTTTGTCATCATCGTCGCCGGAGAAACGGAATGCAGGAAGGAGCCCAAGCCAACAAAGATACAAATCTCTAATTTTATTTTTGATTTTTTCGTTATCTAGATGCCCTAGAGCCTAAAAGACAATTACACCTACCTGTACCTTTCCGTAGGAGAGTCTGCAAAACTTCTAACGTGATTTACTTGCTTAACCCAACTTGTAGGTACATTCATGTTTCATCGGAAAAATATTGCTTATGAGACTGGATTTCGGTGATCGGCGCCCATCTTCACCATTCCGTCATGCAGACAAAACATGAATAAGTAGGTTCCCTAACACAGACGCACTACGGAAATACCTATCCACTAATATCTTCGTTACGCGGATAATTTTAACTCAAGAGCTAAAATAGAAAAACGGAAAACGGATGCATATTTTGTGACGTCAAAGCCCATTTTTATTAAGAAACGTTGAGAATATTTTTTTTCTTAGAAATCCTTCTATATTTAAAGCAAAGGATATTCGTAAATAGTAACACCCGTCCATAATTAAAGACGGATTAATATAAATAAACAAGTTATTAATTTACTCTAATTCTCGGAGGACGCCGGATACAAATATTTGCGTTCGTCCGAATAACTCTGTCTTGCGCAGTGACATCGTTGCGTGAGGCAGAGTTCGAGCCCAAATTAATTGGGTTACAATAACGCGTTTTTCAATTGATTAAAAGATGAAGGGACTATTTAATGATCAGACGTCATAAAGATACTGAGGTCATTAACTGGAAATGAGGATACTCGGAAATCATAGTCTGTAATATCTATTCGATATTGGCTTCTTTTAATTTAGCAGGAAAGCAGCTTTTCCGCCAGCCTTCTCAGAAGGTATGATTAGTAAACAGCAAATATCAGCATTTTTATAAAAAAGAAACCGACTTCAATATAGTGACAAGCAATGGAACCAACTTTAAATCAAATCAATAATAATGTGAACCTTTGTTTGTAAGCAAGGCATTATTTCACCTAATTATCAACGCCATCTTATCGGAAATGTCGTACGATATAAAGTTGTAAGAGAAAATCTATGTGCAAAATGGCACATTGTCTAATAATTAACTCAAAATGATTCTAAAAAGGCAAATCAGATTCTTGTTTAAATTCGCACATGTCATAGTCATCCGGCAAACGTAATGTAGGACGCCCTCAAGCCAGGTGGAGTGACGATTTGCGCAGGACGGCTGGCAAGTGCTGGATGCGAGAGGCCCAAAATCGATCATGGTGGCGAACATTAGGAGAAGCCTATGTCCAGCAGTGGACTGACACGGGGGGATGATGGTGATGATGATAATCATCCTAGTCCATTGTCATCCTAATTCCAGCTTTAATATTATAATATAAATGCGGAAGTTTGTTTGGATGGATGGATTAATGGATGTTTGTAAATGAACAAAACAAATTATGATTTCATGTTAATTTGAGTACGATGCCTACTTTTAAATTTAAAGCTTGTACGTGCAAAAAGCGATAATCAAACACGATCGATGGTCGCATTCATCGGAATGATGAACGTAGGATAACGTAAACCCCGCCCCCGCATTATCGGATCTCTAAATAGCCCTCGAGAGCGATCTATCAAAGTCAAGCGCGTGAGTGGCGCGGGAGGAATGCATGCAGTTTGCGCTGTATCCTTACCCACGTAAATAGCTGTTGTTTAACTTGTAAACATAGTTGGTCACCTAGGAAAAAAAAGTAGGAAAATAATTTATGTTCAAAGTGGGCAGTAGGCATAATAAGTTTGAGAATCTTTGCTTTAAACTCCAATCAGACAGAGCGCTCGTAGCGGACTACCGTCGAATTTATTCTCCGAATAGGAGTGAGCCCAACGTAACTTAGGTGTCCCATACCCAGGGCCTTGGTGTATGCGTAAATGCATTCCCTACGAAAAAAGGTACAAAAAGGTACATAGTTGCGATTTCAGATTTTATATTTATATTTTATCTATGGGAAAATACAGGAAAGTCTCGAACTCTCGACAGATGACACTGAAACGACCTATCCGCGATATTGTATGTATACCTTAATTTCCTCATACTAGGCATTGGATCATATATTTTTAAACATTTACTTTCTTCATGATTTATATTAAGAGCGTCAACAATATTAAAAGCTAATTTTCTTCATATTAAATTGTCGTGACTCTGAAGAATTGTTATGATAATTAAATTTTCCCTAGACTGATGGAAGGCGATAGAGAAGCCTAATAAGTTGTCCCATCCATGCTGCCATAACAATAACTACTTTACTACTACTGTGATATCGGCAATACACCAAGCTTCCAGAACAAATCAAAATATCCACCATAGATGAGCAAAGTGACAATTGTACACAATACACATGGTACTATCTCCAACCGTAGTCCCAATCAATACTACGAATCACGCACCCTCGTTACTTCCACGCCGGACTTAATAATTCAGCTATTGGTTCTCGCCACCATTCATGACTAAGTGTTCATAAAGAAAGCCTACCGTCACGTTTGTGTTTAGTTATTTATTCAATCGAGTACTTGCCCGGAGAGATGGTAATCCGAGGTTATTGTTATCGTAGGGAATAGGAACGGTTGTGACTTGTGAGTTTAAAAATGTAGAGGTGGTTCATAACCGTTTTGGATTTACATTGATTTCAGAATTCTACTGATAGAGCTGACAGAATAACGTGTTTATCTATCGCGATTGTTCATTTGATAATGACCCCGGTTTACGGTTTAAAAAGTTCATAACCGTTTTGGATTTACATTGATTTCAGAATTCTACTGATAGAGCTGACAGAATAACGTGTTTGTCTATCGCGATTGCTCATTTGATAATGACCCCGGTTTACGGTTTAAAAAGTTCGTAACCGTTTTGGATTTACATTGATTTCAGAATTCTACTGATAGAGCTGACAGAATAACGTGTTTGTCTATCGCGATTGTTCATTTGATAATGACCCCGGTTTACGGTTTAAAAAGTTCATAACCGTTTTGGATTTACATTGATTTCAGAATTCTACTGATAGAGCTGACAGAATAACGTGTTTATCTATCGCGATTGTTCATTTGATAATGACCCCGGTTTACGGTTTAAAAAGTTCATAACCGTTTTGGATTTACATTGATTTCAGAATTCTACTGATAGAGCTGACAGAATAACGTGTTTGTCTATCGCGATTGCTCATTTGATAATGACCCCGGTTTACGGTTTAAAAAGTTCGTAACCGTTTTGGATTTACATTGATTTCAGAATTCTACTGATAGAGCTGACAGAATAACGTGTTTGTCTATCGCGATTGTTCATTTGATAATGACCCCGGTTTACGGTTTAAAAAGTTCATAACCGTTTTGGATTTACATTGATTTCAGAATTCTACTGATAGAGCTGACAGAATAACGTGTTTATCTATCGCGATTATTCATTTGATAATGACCCCGGTGTACGGTTTAAAAAGTTCATAACCGTTTTGGATTTACATTGATTTCAGAATTCTACTGATAGAGCTGACAGAATAACGTGTTTGTCTATCGCGATTGCTCATTTGATAATGACCCCGGTTTACGGTTTAAAAAGGCATTTTAAACCGGGAGTCTTGGATTCATATTCTACCTGAGACAAATTCATGTGACATTTGATTTTGTTTCGCTTCTGGATTAATGTTATTTCCATACCACAAAGTGCTTATTATTTATATGTGATGGTGTCTCTGGTTTTATGGATGTATGATGGTTGTATCTAGTAACAGCTTATACAGCAGATCATAAGTATCACTGATATTCACACGGGCAAAACTGCGTGCAGTCTGTTGACTGTGTGTTGCCGTTTTTCATCTGTCAGTCGATCCACTGTCTGACCCAAAAGATCATGGAAAATATTTTCGGAATTTCGCATACACAAAAACACGTAAACATTGTCTTAGATTTTAACGGCGGGATTTAGATTCATAACCGCCACCCACTCGAAAATTGTATTTTTTGTTAACAGAGAAAAAAGTTTTATAAATACATCAGTTGATTTTAAATTATATCATACCTACGAATATTTATGATGGCCAACTACGCTGTAAGCCGGGAAGCAAACATGTTTGTTCAACCATCCTGATGGAATCTTAAGACCCCCCTCAATTGAGTCATGGCTTTGGTAGTTAAAAAATATGCGCGCTTGTTTATTTGATACTAGCTGTGCTCGCGACGTCGTCCGCGTGGAATAGTTATTTTTTCCCCGTTTTTTTTACATTCTCCATTATTTCTTCGCTCCTAATAGTTGCACCGTGATGTTATATAGCCTAAAGCCTTCCTCGATAAATGGTCTATTCAACACAAAAATATTTTTTTAATTCGGCTCAGTAGTTTCTGAGATTAGCGCGTTCAAACAAACAAACTCTTCAGCTTTATAATATTAGTATAGATTTTGGGATCAAACAGCACTTTTACAGACGTCGGAGAGTTATATCTGAATAAAAGGTACCTTTTATTACTTAAACGTTTGAAATAAACTACCTACTTTAATCTTGTTTCGCGCTACTCTAATTTATAAACACGACTGTTAAGATTCAAATGTATACATCAGGCCTGGTTTTTAGCTATGTAATTAAGAAAATATATGGTGTGTAAAAAATACCGTGTCCGTGTGGTTTCCGGACTTAGAATTGACCACCCCATCTCAACTCGTGGGTGTCGTAGAAGACGACTAAGGGAATATCAGGAAATGGCAGCAGCGTTTACCTGAGTACAAATAAAACTTACTGCGGACACCAACCCACCTGCCAAGCGTGGTGACTAAGCCGAATCCCCCCAAATGACCATTGTCATTGGGGGAGGCCTATGTCTAGCATGGCACGTTTGCAGGCTGATGATGATACACTCATTATAATAGCGCAATCGATGTAGGTATTCATTGGCAATTTTTATTTTTTTTGGAAAGTAAACTACCGTTTAGGAACCATTGCCGCGTAGCAATGTACTAAGCAAACAAACCATCACATGGGCAGAGCTATGTGCTCTGATAAGGGCGACGTCACACTGCGGCTTCGCCGTCACTCTATGTCGCCTCGTGGCGTGTTTGCTGATGGATCACCGGCAAATTCTTGTGCAAACTATGTACTTTTTAAAAATTTTTTATTAACAAGTAAATTAAGGTGATATGTCACAATTTTTGTTCCACTTAGAGGGAGATATATCCGTCTAGTTTAAGTGACACTATCGGAAGGTATTTGTACGTTACAAAGAAGATATGTTAAATAAATAAATATGGAAGATACATAATAAGATTTACATACAAAATAGTAATAATTAGGTTAATTTGACAATGTAGAGTTGGAAACGCGATACGTAGAGTAGGTTCAAATAGTCTTCTGATAAGATTTCCAACATACGTTTAAAACAAAATTGAAAACAACGTAGTTTTGTGTGATAAACTTCTTTTTTTACTACTGACAAGAGCAAAATTTATTTTGTACAGAGAAAGAAAAATACATCCTGCATTTGTTATCATACGCATCGTAATTGTATGTTTTTTCTAAAAAATTTGTATACTGATGTTGCCAAAGTAAGTAGCTTGAGTATTTTATAGGTTTCAGAACAACAAAGGTACCTACCACAAATATATAATTAATTATAAACAGACACGGGACAAACACCAATGTTCATCACACGAATGTTTGTCACGTGTAGGGATCAAACCCACAGGGCCACACAACCCTTGGTTCAGAAGGCTAAAGTCACTGCCAAATGAGCTACCGATCCAGTCGAAAAACACAATAAAAAGCACATAGGGAAAAGTAACGGAACTATTAATGGCTTTCGAGGGAGGTGTCACGAAATCCCGTCCATTACACCAGTTTCCGGCGCAGGGTACGTGCGTAAGATAGATAGCCATCTGATCCGATAATGGCGACGATGACGCGACGAACTTGTGTGAGATGATCGGAAAGTTATAGCACAGTTTGCCGGAGTTCATCATTTTGGTCACATAGGATTTGGCGGTAGAGAGATCTGGTTTTTTTTTTTTTTTTTTTAATATCTGACAACATCACATACATTGCTCCGATCCCAAAATAAGTAGGTTAAGCACTTGTGTTATGGGTATCAGAACAACGAAGGTACCACAAATAAATACTTAAATACAAATATAAACACCCAGACACGGAACAAACACAAGTATTCATCACACGAATGTTTGTCCCGGGTGGGAATCGAACCCACGACCCTTGGTTCAGAAGGCAGGGGTCACTACCAATTGAGCCACCGAGCCAGTCTGGTAACTAACTGATTTACTAAGGTTACTAGCGAACCTGCACGACCTCTTTATAATCTTATTCTTAAAAAATACATACCTACCACAAATATTCTTAATTACAATACTAACCTGCAGACACAAAATAAATAAAAATGTTTGTTCAACATAGCCTTCAAACTACGACCATGGGTTCAGAAGATAGGAGCAATACAGAACCGAATGATCATGGGCGCAAGTCAAATACAGATCTCCTCTCTACGCCTCTATAATATTAGTACTGAAGTAAGGATTGTGTTTCATAATGTATGTAAATTTCTGTGGTCTGATTTTCAGTGAACGTTCATTAACAATTAGTTCGGATTGATTGAAATTTACTTAATGTTGATATAAATTGATTATTATGTTGATTAGGTTCAACAATACGTATTATATGTTTAGTTTTATAGCAAGACTAACGTTATTAAAAGTTAAGTTCTCCAAATTAGACCGCGTCTCGGCAAACCAAGTGTAGGACACCCTCAGGCCAGGTGGGGTGATGATTTGCGCAGGGCGGCATTAGTATGTTATGTAACTTCATAAATCCCAGTATAAAACAATTTAAAATCTTTTTTTTTGCTTCCCCTACGGCCTACATGTATCCGTTTGTTTCCATAGAGCTATAAATACTCGTAGAAGAAAAGCGAGTAATACAATAGACTGCACTGTAGCACTGTCTTTGCCTTTGACGGCTCGCATTCAAAGACTGATTAAACGGGAATGCAACGCGTCTGCCTGTCCGTCCGTCCGATGCGCTGGACCTTATTCAGCCGCGGGCGCGAAGTGGGCCGGCGGGACAGTAAAGGTTGGGACACATAAGAAACGTAAGTGTTGCCGCCATAAGCAATGCTGTCGGCGGACGATCACTACATATCATCATCATCTTAATGCAGGCCACTGGACATAGGCGGTCTTCAGTTCGTTCGCAACTTAAGGCAAACATTTGAAGGACATACTCATAATCGCCACGTTGAGCAGGCGGATTGGCGATCGCATCGATCGCAGCCGGACTACAACAAGTAGATATAATAGGACGTGCAAATTAGACTAGACGTCGACAAGAAGATCACAGGCTCGGTGGCTCATTTGGTAGTGACCTCTGCCCTCTGAGCCAAGGGTCGTGGGTTCGATTCCCGCACAGTACAAACATTTGTGTTCATGAACATGTCTGTTTGTATTGGTCTGGGTGTTTTCTATGTATAATATGTATTTATTTACAAAAAAAAAAGTATCTAAGTAAGTTTATCAGTTGTCTAGTACCCATAGTACAAGCTTCGGCTTAGTTTGGGGCTAGATGGCGCTGTGTGAAAAAAAAAAAAAAAAGATCACAGGTAGACATGGCACGGATAGATTGATTATGGTGTGAAAGAAACATTTCCGTGTAAGTTTTCCGCTCGCCGCTTCCTCTTCCCAAATAAGCCTTCACCCGTACAACGGAGCGAAGTGTCCACTCCAGATTGGAGCGTTCATTACGCAGACAACGGGAGAGCCAGGACGCTTCTCGTGTTGACAACTCGACAGCTCAATGGGTGACAGACGTCTTTTGAACGGTCACAACAGTACGATTGCTGGAAACAATGAGTGTTTCAGACAATGCCCAGGAACCGCCTGGTCTCAAGATGTCTTTTTTTCGAAACTAGCATTTGGCCGCGGCTTCGAGCGCGTTAAATTCGGGGTGAATACTCCATACGAACTTCCACTCCCCCATTTTAGGGAAGTGGGGGGTTAGAAAGGGGCAAAAAGTAGCCTATGTTACTCACCATCCCTTCAACTATCTCCACTTAAAAAGTCACGTCAATTTGTCGCACCGTTTTGCCGTGAAAGAAAGACAAACATACAGACAGACACACTTCCCCATTTAATTTATAATATTGGTATAGATGGGGTTAGCGCTTGAAAAATGAAACACACTCGTCTCCCCTATTATTACGTAATGCATAATCTTTGCATTGGTTGATTTGATTGATGCAGTGATGATTGCATTTTGCGGGGAGCTCTTCTCCCGGGCATGAGTGTCATATGTTACGCCGATGACACTCTAGTTACCGCCCGGGGGAAGACCTTCGAGAGTGCTGCGCGACTGGCGGAGGCGGGAGGCACATTAGTTGCCCGCCGCATGGGCCTTCTAGGGCTACGGGTGGCGCTGGAGAAAACTGAGGCCATATATTTTCATGGGCCTCGGCGCCGTCGCCCTCGGGATGCCTTCATCGTGGTTGACGGGATTCGGGTCGATGTCAAAGACCGAATCAGGCATCTAGGTCTGGATCTGGACGCGCGGTGGCAGTTTGGCCCGCATTTCAGTGGGCTGTCACCGCGCCTCCTAAAAGCGGCCAATGCTTTTGCGTGGCTTCTCCCGAACTTGGGGGGGCCGAAGGCGCATTGCCGGCATTTATACGCCGGCATTCTCAAAAGCATGGCCCTTTATGGTGCCCCTATCTGGGCTGACCGCGCTTCCCACCGGAACAATGTTGTCCACCTCCGGCGGCCCCAACGGGCGATTGCTCAAAGGGTCGCCAGGGCGTACCGTACGGTGGGGTATGATGCGTCATGCGCCCTGGCTGGCACCCCGCCCTGGGCTCTCGAGGCCCAGGTGCTAGCCAGGGTATACACCTGGACGACTGAGGAGAGGGCGCGCGGGGAGCGCCCTACTCCAGCAGAGAGAGGAGCTGTGCGGAGGGAGGCGTATGAAGACCTCGTCCTTCAATGGACGGATAACCTCGCCTCCGCAACGTACGGAAGACGGCTCCTTGATGCCTTAGGTCCCGTACTGAGGGAATGGGTGGAGCGACCTCACGGCCACCTCACCTACCGCCTGGTGCAGGTGCTGACCGGACACGGTTGTTTCGGCAGCTTCCTGCACCGCATTGGGCGGGAGGAGTCGCCGAAATGCTGGGAGTGTGGGGCGGACGTGGACACGGCCGACCACACTCTCATCTGGTGTCCTGCATGGGTTGCCGAACGCTCCGTTTTGTCCGGGGTGATCGGCAGCCTATCCAGTCTTTCCGCGGTCGTCACAGCGATGCTAGGCGGCCGCGAGGCTTGGTCGGCTGTCGCCTCCTTCTGTGAGACGATTATCTCACAGAAGGAGGCTGCAGAACGGGCGCGCGAGGCCGATCCCTCGGCGCCGGCGTTGCGTCGACGTAGAGGAGGCCGCAATAGGCGGATGTTTGACCGCCAGCAGCCTCCTGACGGGACCCAGCGGGTGGTTGGTGCGGGGGCACCACCACTCGCCTTGCACGGGCCCCCGTTGTTGTCGAATGGGAGTGGACTGGCCCTTCGGGCCGCTCCCGTCGCTCCCCCTATGGGGGGGCCTGTAGGGCCCAGGTAAGGTGGGCCGCGCTAGTGGTGTCGTGGCAGTCTTGGCCTAAGGTCCCATGACACCACCCATTAGGCGCCTGACGGAGGGACCGGGGTTTTTTAGTGGGTATTCCCTGCCTCATTTCCATCCCGAGGCAGGGTGCCGCCCTTCCTTTCCTAAGGGCGGCGTGAGTCCCACATACCCTGTCACTCCCCCGGGTGGCGGGGATGCGTCAAGGCATTTTTCCCCGGGTCAAAAAAAAAAAAAAAAAAAAAAAAGTGATGATTGCATTGTCTTTGTAATCTATTATGTTTTTATGTATTTATATTTTTTTGTAAATGAGACAATAACCCCTTTTTTTATTCTGATACGTAAGTGGTTCATGATATAAGAAGTGGCGACAATTCCAATTTTTCACTAACATCTCAATAAAAAAGTAAATTGGGTTTCACATCACACTTGAATCCGCCCCAAGAGGCTATATCTCGCATTACGCCATCTGAATATTACATTATCTTTACACATTACCTACCCAATCGAGTCGGGCCGAAACCGGCCGGAGTGCGTCACGGTAATCTAATCCGCCCGTGACGTCACGCCGGCAAGTCCACCCGTCGCCCGATCGTTCGGCCGATCGATCTCCGATCGCGCCCCAAGGGTGGCCACCCTACGCCGGCCAGCCGACACAGTAGGGGCTCCTTCTTTTATTTCTAATAGAAAGGCGATGTTGCCATGACCTTTAGGCTTCCACCGATTCATAAAAAGCTTGAAGGTTTAATATCTATTTCTTTTATACCTACTTCGTCTAGAGATACGCATACATATTGTATCTGCACACCCTCTACACTTAAGTACTAATCTTAGAAAGTGAAATGATATTGTGTATGTTCAAATTCAAATAGTTTATTGCAAACACGTGGTAAAATACAGGATGGTATAAAAACTATATGTACAGCACATGCACTCTGCAAAGGCGTCGGAATTTACACAATAAAGTTAAAGTGCCCTTGCAGAATCCCTTAACAAATGCCAATCAAATACAATTAATGAATTTTTATTTGTAACATTTCAAGTACATACCTAATATAGTTCCTAATATACTATAGTTTGAACGTTAGTATTGGTATATTTATTTTCTACGATATTTGCAAACACGCCAATGAACCAGCCTACTTCTTTAGTTCTTTGTTTTGTTCTCTATTTATTTAATCGCATCATAATTAGCCTCCATTTAGTACAACAATCACTGCGTAAAAAAGTTGAGTCCAAAGCTCAGATGTTTGAAAGAGATAAAAGGCTAAAAAGATACTGATACATGATGACAGAAAAACATACTATATCAACTCAAAATGATCTGAGAACAGAGCAAGCAAATTATGACAATATTAATCATTGTGATAGTAAAAACATACATATTTAACAATTTAATTTCAAGCAAAGTACCTATTGGGTTTTAGTCACTTTCATAACTTCTAAATGCGCTGGTCTCCACTTACAATATTAATCTACGAAATCTTGAAGGATACTTTTTTTTTATTTTTATGACAATAGGGACAACAATCGCAATAAATGCAAAATATACGAATACGAATGTTGTAAATAAGGACCCCCGTCAAAATATGAGAACCTTGAAAGTTATATTTTTAATTTTATTAAAACCCAATACAGTTCAGACAATTGGCTAGTAAAATTCGTAACGTCATACGTTCCTGCAGCCTGTTTTGACACCTAGATAAAATAGGCTATTTGACTGTCAAGTCTTATTCACGCCCTATTTACTGCTGAAACTCCACTCAAAAGCGATCGCTACCCCGTTTCTCGGGTAATTTACCCCGCGGCCATCGGTCCGAGCATCTCCTCCACGCTCCCTCTCAGTCGTACCGCGACCTCTGCGCAGCGCCGACGTTCGTATCGACCGTGCTCCGCGCATAAACAACGTTCAACAACCAACTCGAAATCGCTATTCACTTGTCAAAATTTAAAAAAAAACACCATTATCGGTACGTTCATAAGTGTCATCGAAATTATTCGTTAGTGTTTCGTATGGGATTTCCTTCAGTCATCGAACTCAACTCCTCATGTTATGTGCAAAATGAATGGGCAAACAACGGTCGTAATGAGTGGTGCCAGCGAGCGTGTTATGATTACTGTGTACAATCGGCAAATACTCGAATGTATCCCAAACAGTTTTGCCGGCACTATTATTTGATTCTCTGTTTTCCGGTAACACTTGTTGGTATTGCAGCGTTTTGGTCAAGATCACATTAAAGTTTATAAATAAACTAGCTTTTGCCCGCGACTTCGTCCGCGTGTTTAAATTTATACATACAAAAGTTTTTTCCCGCTAACTCCCGTTCCCGTGGGAATTTCTCAAAATACAGCCATAACTAAACTTTATATTTACTAAGGTACCTGCATGCCAAATTTCAAGCGTCTAACTTAAGCGGTTTAGATTTTTCATACAAAAGGATTTTCCCGCTAATTCCCGTTCCCGTGGGAATTTCGGGAATTCCTTTCTTAGTGCACCCCTACGGTACCTAAGCTACGTCCCTTCCAAATTTCAAGTGCCTACGTTTAGCCGTTTGGGCTGTGCGTTGATATGTCAGTCAGTCAGTCAGTCAGTCAGTCAGTCAGTCAGTTTCTCCTTTTATATATATAGATTAGCCTTACATGCGGTTTTGCCCGCGTGAAATCGGTGATATATGATAATATCGTTGTAAAGCCTATGAATCAATCTGATGTATATCAGCTATATTACTGTAAAGTTACAGTCAGTTCTCTTTAGCACTTTTCACGTGAAGGAGTAACAAGCATCCATCCAACAAACTTTCACATATTTCTTCTTGTTTTCGGATCGGTGATCAATTCATTAGTAAAATGAAGTGACACTATATATAAGAGATTGACCAAAACAACACCCAATACAATACACTACTAATAGCCCATATAAAGTTATTAAAACCGCGTCTATAATCTCTACTTATTGTTGCCGAGCTATCGAGGCTTTGATCAACTATTCTGATTTTCAGAATTGCTACTTTTTTCTGTTTATCAGCGAACATCGTGTCATAGTATGTCTAGATACAAGTTATCGTCAAGACATTTTAAATCTCTAATGTCTCGTTCGTGACGTATTTTTTTTTATTAAAATGTAATTTGACTATCTCAGCTTTGATTAAACCATTAATGCAATTGCAAACAATTTCTTTTGAAATAATTCAATTCAGTGTGGCTCGTAATGTTGATAATTTTAATGAAACCATTTCACGGTTATATTATTTTAAAATCTTATATATTATTTTTATTATGATGGAATATTTTAATAAATTAGCAACCACTGTTCTAAAACCCTTTATTTTGTTTTCAATTATACTTTTACTTCCTAAAATTATACATTATAGTGGTCAAATAAATTTGCGGCCTCCAACATTGCCTGTTCTTTTAATGTCCGATCTTTTGTTGCCATTATTGAGGTAGTACTAGTACCTATGGAACTTGGCTGCCACACTCCTGCGTGTCCATATTCCCTTACTTCATTCGACATTTATAAGTTTACAACACGTATCATCATCAGCCTATCTCAGTCCACTACTGGACATCGCCATCTTATCCGAACACCTGGAGGATTTCACCCACAATCGCCACGCTGGGCAGTCGGGTTGGGTATCGCAGGGTATCGTAGCTCCTCGCTTTGGTGACGCTGCTGCCCGTCATCGGCCTGTGGTATTTAGCTACACCTTCGATTGTGATGGTTATACCGCCAGTCGCCACCCGGTCAACCAGTCGGTTGCCAAGGCCTGTTATTCAGCAGGATGTACCACAGGCTTGCTTTGGTGGTTTGGAGCGAAAAGATGATAGATCCCTTACATAGGGATGTAGGGACAACACGTAGGTACAATAATTCTATGTACAACTATAGAGTGCGGAAGCCCGTAACGCTATCGATACGTACAAACACTACGTAGCTCCTTGCAGCAGATTGACGCATTCAAATATTGTGTACATACTGATTATTTTTCATTACTCATCGCAACTGTTTGCACAAAACGTCACATAAATATGTTTTCGCCACCGGTTTGTCATTTGCTTTGCCAGTTGTTATTATTTAGTTTCGGATTCGTGCATACTACTCAACTCTTCTTTACTTTAGATGTAGAAAATGAAACAATACAATTAGGAAATATTTGCATTCATGCTCTTTCCGTTTAGAAATGGAATTTAATTTCGTGTGTCAACATCTCCAGGATCAATAGCATTCATGTGCTTCTCAGATTGGTTATGCTGAGTCTACATTCGCAGTTTGTCCCGTTTTCGCAATCTGTACATCTTAGTCAGATCAAATCTTTACCGTCTGTCATACCTGGAGTCGAAACGTGAACATTTGCGTTACGGCTGGTCCACAAATGTAAAATGCAGTAAGCTATGGACGACGCTTCTTTGCGGGATCGAATCTGAATGAGGTGATCCTACACCGGATCAGCAAGTTGAAGTGCCAAAAGGTTGGTCATATCAGCCAGAGAACCGACAACGGTCGGGGTAAACGAGTTCTGAGTGGATACCGCTTCTTAGGAAACGTAATATTAGTTCCACCTCAGGCTAGGTGAAGTGACAATTTCCACAAGATGGCTCGACCAAATAATTGAAGAGGTCTTTGCAGCAGTAGACTATCGTCTGATGGTGATTTAGTCCAATTTAAAATTTCTGTAAATCGCAGTTTGTCTCATTCTCAGCGCGTCTCGTATATAGGAGATGCCTCCATTTGCGTTCATAAAGCGATTGTCTGTACGCTGCAGTCACCTGATCGCACTATTCAGTTGACCTTCATCATAGTCGCCTTCTCTATAGTAAAAACATACAAGATAATTGCTTATTAGTAGTGCTGAAACACGATCTAATATACAGTAATAGCTGCTAAAAGGCTATCAAGCAGACTGATGGTGCCGATATCATTGTGATGCACCAAGCCCTGCAGACTTAGTTATTTATATAGGTGACTCACTATAATTACTAGCAACGCTGAATAATTAGTTATGCCCCTGAAGTGAGCGGAACATGCAACAGTCGAATCCATTTCATTGTTTATTTGTATGTATATGCCTATAGAGTGACCGATTCATTCGTTGTGCTAAAACGTTTTCCTTTTAGTACGGTTGAAATAACTTTTGCGGGACAGCTAGCTTTATCCTTTGTAACGTCGTTACAAGATCGTGTCGAGGATTTAATACGTACCTTATTCTTTGCCCTTAGTGTAAGTAATATATTACTGGTGTTTTCAAAAGCCTGTTTTACTAATTTAGTTAAATAGATAGTCTTTATTGCACCAAAAAGTATAGGTACATTTGTTGTACAATTTAAGCGACGTTATCGCCCGCCCGTGTTAGGATTTGTAAAAAAATATATGTTGATATTATAATATCACTAGCTGTGCTCGCGACTTCGTCCGCGTGGAATAGTTATTTTTCCCCCGTTTTTTTTTTACATTTTCCATTATTTCTTCGCTCCTAATAGCTGCAGCGTGAAGTTATATAGCCTAAAGCCTTCCTCGGTAAATGATCTATTCAACACAAAAAGAATTTTCCAATTTGGACCAGTAGTTCCTGAGATTAGCGCGTTCAAACAAACAAACAAACAAACTCTTCAGCTTTATAATATTAGTTAAGATTGTAATTAATACAACATTTGGCATCGGCTGTGATCAATGCCTTCTTGTTGAACGATGATTCATAAAAGTCTAGTTCTTCTATCGAATTGCGGAGGTGGATAACAATCGCTCTATTGTCATAATCAAAATGCGGTCTCATTGCCGTAGCAGACCCTGAGCTTAAAGAATAAAAGTAGGCGCGAGGTGAAACTTCAATTCCACAAAAGTATTAACGATGTTATAGTAATATTTATTATTACCGGTATTAATTATTTATCTTACGAATTTTGTTAGTTCTAACATCAAATGTCCGTAGGAGAGATTCTAACGCACAGCGGTCATCTTTCTAATTACAACGGCCAGTTTGTATGGTAAAACTACGCATTAATTCCTAGCAAGGTCGTATTTATAATGTACACAACGCTTTATTTTGCTCTATTTCATCTAATTGTCTCACGTCACTTCAAAACTACAACAAGGATTTGGACAGAACGCTTACTTATAGTAATTTAGTTTTTGTTTAAAATTTTGTATACAACATTAAGTAAGTTATACAATAATTTTCAATTAACATCATCATGATAGCGCTTCTTCTCAGTCGTATACTCTTGACAGAGTAGTAGTGGTCACGCGTGTCTCCCGGTAACGTCTTACTACCGTTCTCCATCTGTCTCTGGTGGAAGCCTGTCTTGCACATTCATTGAAAGGCTCATGATAGCCCCTGTACAACAGTATATACGATCGCTATCATCATCATGATAGCGATCGTATATACTGTTGAAGGTAAATTAAAAAAAGGAAATTTCACTACTACATTTGCTCTTTCCTTTCTTTTTTTTATATAAGTCTTAGTTATATATATATATATATATATATTTAAATCTGATCTGGAGCATTTTCTTGTAAGATGATAAAATGGAACATTTTTTGATATCGCTGCAACACCGCTACAGACTTGGTATTGACAAGCCATAGACGTCACGTGCTAGTTCTTTAAGGGTTTCCACGTGTTGTCTATAACGCGGCGATCATTCGCATAGCCAGTTCGAACTGCATTCCGTACCGGTCGTAGATTTGACGATTTGTTTGTGTTTAAATATGTACAAATGAAGTTTTTTTGTAATGGCTTGCCTATGCGTGATGGAAAGCGAAGGATAGGCCTGAGTCGCCGCGACGATGGGCAAGTAAACGGCTAGTCACAAGTCAGTTGTCACTGCAATGCCGGTCCGTAAGATACTTCTTCACGCCGCGTTTTAAGGATCTCATATCAAAGGAAGGAGGAAACGCAGCCACAGGGGCCCTACTACAAAAAACGAAAACGATCGTTCGTTGAAGGAATCGCGTATTTTTGCCTCATAAATACCTCTCATTTGGCCCTCTTGTGTTATAATATATCAAATCAATTAAATTGTTGAAAATCGACGTTGACCAATTTTAGTTCGTATATTCGAACACGGGAGGGACAAATGAGAGGGATTTATGGGGCAAAAATACGCGATCTTTTCAACGAACGATCGTTTTCGTTTTCTGTAGTAGTCTGTTCTGTTTCTGTCACAAATTCCACTTTATAACGTCGCGCTAAAGATAGGAATTGCCGAACATTTATGTACACGAAAGTACGTTTTCTACGTTGAAACTGTGACAACAAAGGCCAGCTTGTGCATTATAAAATCGTATTGAAGTAGCGGCACCGGTGCATTCCACTTTGACATTTGTTACTGTTTACTACCAATCGCATTACGAGCTTCTAGGATTCCACGAGTCGTTTCTTTGCACGAATCTAGAGCGTTATTTAGGTCGATATTGTATGAGTCACGGCCTGCTGATGCAATACTAACTTTTGTATTTGCAAATTTATTTTTCTTTGTTTTAGTTCAAGGTGAAGAAGGATAGTGGCAGTTGTTTAAAACTAGCTTCTGCTTCCGTGACGATTCTTTGAAGTAGATTTCTGAAATTTCCGATTTCCTTTGCACTTTCACCAAGGTTTCAGTCCATTACCTTCTGCAAAGTATTACAACACTTCAAATGAATAAAATAAATAAAAATGTTCTTAATAACGGCTATAAATCGCACTCTTAATAATATAACGACCTAAGTCAAAATTTTTGGAAAAATAAGTAAACGGTCCTCAAGCTGTAGCCTCAGCCTTTCGTAGTCTAGAAATAATTTAAATTAGTGTTTTTCTCGAAAATAGGTAGGTACAGGAAAACAAAAGAATTGTTTTGTATTAACTAAGATAACTGGTGGTTTCGATTATACTCGTATTTCCGTTAGAAAAATCTAATTATGACCGTTGATTTTGCCATCGCCTTACATTTTGACTCAGATGAACAGTCATCATTGTGAAATTATCTTTAAAATTTATTGTATGACTATACCTACCGTTCAACTTAAAGATCACGATTGCACTGGAAGGAAATCCTAAACCAAACACAACAAAATTCGTAATGAGCCCGTTATATCTTAATTATTATTATAGTGACTAATTGAACATACAATTTAGAAACCAGTGTCAAATAAAGTGACCGCGGTGAACAGTTCCGGCGTGTCGGTCGATGTGTGTAGTCGTCGGTTAATCATCATCATCAGCCTATCGCGTCCACTGCTGGACATAGGCTTCTTTGTTTGTTCGCCACATCGGTCGAACCTGTAGTCGACGGTTAGTGCTGTGACAAATGATGGCCATGGACACTATGGCAGTGGAGCTGCCGGACCTCGCTGCGCACGCGCCGGCTCCACCGCTCGAGGAGACGCCGGAGGAAAAGTGAGTTGCGTTGTGGTTGCCACAAAGAAATGCTTTAAATTTATAATTTCAAGCGTGCATGATTTTTCAAATAGTCGGCTTTAATATATATTAAATAAAATAAATATCAGACAACATCACATACATTGCTCCGATCCCAAAGTAAGTGGCTTAAGCACTTGTGTTATGGGTATCAGAACAACGAAGGTACTACAAATAAATACTTAAATACAAATATAAACACCCAGACACGGAACAAACACAAGTGTTCATCACACGAATGTTTGTCCCAGGTGGGAATCGAACCCACGACCCTTGGTTAAGAAGACAGGGGTCACTACCAATTGAGCCACCGAGCCAGTCAATTAGTCTTTAATTGGAAAGACTTTTAAAAAGAAAAAGTTTTAAAATAAGAAACTTTTCTTAATTTTATTTTATGAAATTATACTGATTATGAATAGCGAGATGATATTTTAAGATGCCTTAATCCACACGCATGTGATATTATATAAAGGACTTGTTCTAATTTTCCTTCTGAATCCCTCCACTTCTTGTGAACATACACAGTCGTATCTGGATCAAAGTATTTAAAAGGCTAATAAACTTCTTAAAAACTTAATAAAGTGCCATCTCCCTTATCAATGATTACTATCGATTATATAGCAATCAGTTGTGGTGAAGATCTTATCTTGCTATCGGTTGTCATCAGTCACTTAATATAACAAAGTTATACTCGTACATAATACGCTAACGGATGGAAAAACATTATCCAGTTTTTCTTACTTTTATATTCACCTGATATTGAGTGATACTGAAGCCTACGATGAAGCGGGCCTGAACCTGACGATAGTACGTCTCGGGGAACAAAGAGTACGGCAAGGTGTTCCATAAATCAACCGTTTACACTAAAAAAGTAGAGGAAAAACGCACCGTGCGAGTCCTTGAGACGTGCACCATACAACTTTACAGTACTCGTAAATTGAAAACGTATAAGTCGAAAGCGCGGAACTACTGACATCTATTGTGATTAAAAAGAAAACCGATTGTAATAATTGAGTAGTAAAAATGTTTTAAAACTGAACGCCGTTTGCGAGTTGTCGTTACAAGTCTTAATTACTTACACGCAAATTAATGTCGGGAGTTAATTGTCCCGTGAGCAAACATAATTGTTGTTTAGTTCACTAAATGGGCTGGCTCAAATTGCTTTTACTTTGAAATGGGACATTAAAACATGCGCGAGCGTTTTCAGATATTCCTTAAATCAAAATAATTGTATCTAACAATTATTTTGTAAAATTGTAAAAATATTGCAATAACATCTTAACCCGTAGTAAGAATATTTCAATTTCAAACCGCAATAGTTCTTGCCATGGCATTCTTATATGAAATGTATGTCTTTAAAGTGTGTGCCAATACAAAAGATGACGGATCTTGCGCCCTTGCAAAGCAACATCTATTCTTCAAACGCAGGAAAGCAATTCCACTGCTTAGCTATTCTCATTATGAAAGTACCAGCGAACGACTTAGAGATTCAACAACAGCCTTGGTCCGTTCACTGCTGAACGTTCCTATATAGGCGCTACATTACCTACTGTACCCCGGGCTTCCCTCATCCAGCAACTGCCAGCAGTACTTCTAAGGTCAGCAGCCCAACGGGTTGCGGGGTGTCATACACAACTTCTGCCTAAATGCGGATTATCGAGTGTTACGGACTGGCCGCATAGGCCAACCTCTTTTCTTTTTTACTTTTTTGTTCTTCTTTTGTTCGATGAAAATTCTTTGTGTGTGCTTACAAATCTCTTGTGCGTGGTGCGTGTTATTTTTATTTTCGTGTTATTTTTTATTTTTAGATTACATTTTAATTTTCTTTGAGCCCAGTTTTCTTGCCTTTCCCTTTTTCCCTTCTATTCGTAATAATCGAGTATATTATGTATAATAAACTTCTTTTCATTTTTAACCTGTGCTGTCCCACTGCTGGGCAAAGGTCTCCCCAAATCCTAACATAAACATTAAATGAAAATTGTTGTATATCACCATGAGCATTCTGCGGTGGCACCAAGAATTAATGAAACCGTTGCATGTTTGATTAATCTTCTGTTTGCATGTTATTTGGTTCTTAGTGCCGTTGAACCAATTTTCTATTATGAGGGGTGGAATCAACCCTACGGAAAATTAACAGATGGCCGACATGATGAAATGTCGGCACTGGCCTTTCGGCACACAAATTAGGTTGTAAATTGTAATGTGTAATGGTTGGTGCCTGAAAACTGCAAGGTCCTAGGGTTCGAATCCGGGGTCAGGCCAAAAATTGTTCATCATCATCAACCTATTGCAGTCCACTGCTGAACATAGGCCTCTCTAGTTGTTCGCCATATAGGGCAAAAATCGTTACTATAATTCTCAGTAGGAACTTGGCGAGGTGATACACCCCCGTGCACCGGTAAGCATGTCTAGTACGAACTTTCGTCACATAAGATTATGAGAGTGCACCACACTTGTCACTTGAACTCTAAGGAAACTAGCCTATTTATGGCAGGAGATCCTGCGTACTTGACTAGGAGACTGGCCACTGTGACCTGAATTTGGTCAGGGGAGTGTTATGATTTGTTTTGGAAGCAACAATAATCTATACATATAATAAAAATGTAACGAATCGCTGTCTGTACATGGAAGATATATGTGAAAAAATATTATGGGAGGCCTTTATTAATGCAATAGTACCCAAAACAATGATTTTTGGAATTTTTGTCTGTTTGTCGGTTTGTATGTTTGTGCACGCTAATCTCAGAAACCGCTTATCGGATTAAAATGCGGTTTTCACTAATATATTGCTGGAAGCTTCCCTTAACATTTAGTGTTTGTTTCATGTTAATCGGTCCATAAATAAAAAAGTTACGCCGATTTAACTAATCACGTCGAGCCTGCTGTACGTTTGCGCGGGTATATAAAGCGCGCCGAGATCTGCGCCGCGCCGCTGCCAGCTGCCAGGCACTGGGGGTCATTAAAATCACTACCCAGGAAACTATTCCACGCGGACGAAGTCGCTGGCACAGCTAGTTATTAATAATTGTGTTTGTTCCGTGTCTGGGTGTTTATATTTGTATTTAAGTATTTATTTGTGGTACCTTCGTTGTTCTGATACCCATAACACAAGTGCTTAAGCTACTTACTTTGGGATCGGAGCAATGTATGTGATGTTGTCTGATATTTATTTATTTATAACAATAAGCCGAAGCTTGTACTATGGGTACTAGACAACTGATAAACCTACTTAGATACATTTCTTCTTAAATAAATACATAAATACATAGAAAACACCCAGACCAATACAAACAGACATGTTCATGCACACAGATGTTTGTAATGTGTGGGGATCGAACCCACGAAACGACCCTTGGCTCAGAAGGCAGAGGTCACTACCAATTGAGCCACCGAGCCAGTCCTTAATTATGTATAATGAAATACCCGAAGCATAGCGAGGGCGGGTCGCTAGTCTATAATATAAAAATGAATCTCTAAATGTGTTGGTAAGCGCATAACTCAATAACGCCTGGACCAATTTGGCCAATTCTTTTTTAAAATGTTCGTTGAAGTCCAAGGATGGTTCTTACGGCGAGAAAAAATCGAATAATTGTAACGAGAAACCGCGGGTAACACCGCGGGGTGCAGCTAGTTGTCTATAAAATCAGTAGGTTCCATCGATCCTACTGTTTGCGTTATCAGTGTTATCTTAGCCCACTAATGGACTTGTTAAACATTATGCTAAGTGCAGTGCAGATCATCTCTGACAATATCAACATACCATTGATATCAGTACATTGTGTTGGGTCTATACATTGTTGTTAGTTAATTTCCGTGATGAGTACGAGATTACTCATTCTTTGTTTTATTATATGACCTATGACTTGACATGTATTAGTCCTAACGATTGTATTGAATCTAATTAAATTTTATGTTACGACTAGATGTGCCAGCGGCGTCCCACGCGTGGATATCGGGTTTCAAAAATAACGGACTTACATAAAATGGTGCTTAAGTTAGACTTATATATATTGGTGAAAACCGCATCCAATTCCATGCAGTAGTTTTTGCGTGATTCGTGTTCAAACATACAGATAAAAATTTCTACCGTTTTCCCATCATAAGCCTATTGCAGACTGATGATATGATGAAATACTAGATTAAGCTATGATTGAAAATAAATATGCTGACTTTTCACCTAACGTTCGTCGATCGAGAAAAATATCGCTGTGACATACGCAAAATTTCGAAAGATTCTCAGAACAGCGAAACTCTGGACTCAAAATTTCTTACGAACAAAAGCGTTAATGTAATTCTTGAAGCTTTTCCACTAGGAATAGGCTAATTTACGAGTGTGTATGGTGCGCGTACAGCCTCGACGCCGACGCCATATATCTTACGCGCCGTTATTGGGGCGCGCGGTAAATGATTGGCGGTACGTGCTTCTCTTTTATCAGGGTTTTATCTTTACTTTCCTTTACCTTCTTTACTATAATTAATAAACGTTGGTGGATGTAGCAAAAGGTCTACCGTTATATATGTCGTCAACGTGTCTCAAGCCATGTACTTATTAAATTCTTGCTGCAAATGGCAGGATTACCAACTTGTATTCCCATTTCTACAGCAGGCTGCTGCTATATCTACTTCGATAGGGGGCGGGTTTAACAAGATCCATTACGGTATACGGTACCTCTCCCAGCATGCATATTTGCCCACTTATTGTATAGACGAGACCATATAGATAGATATTTGTGTGGTTCTACCAGTGACCGTCTACTATTTTTGATAGACGCTCTCTCTCTTTGTTAGACCTGTCTTTTTTGACCTATTTATGTAAAAGATCCTTTCGATACATAGTCCCTCTTTGATGAACATCGCAGTTCTTGTCACTCGGAAGACAAAATCCTATCTTGTGACTGTTTTTTGGGGAAATATTTCTTTCTTGCCTAGTTCTATCGCAAAATTTCCATGCAAGATGAAGATATTATTACTTAGGCTTGGTCCGAGTTGCGCATGCGCATATGGATGAACACGTGTGGACATGTGGCGGTCTATCAATCCGTTCGGATTAGCTCCGCCGAACAAGCTAGGTCAATATTAGCACGTCATGTTCACGGTTATTAATGCGTCACTTTAAATAAAAAGATTCCGTATGAAACGGTGTATTATCCTATTCTTCCATGAAATTAGACACGGAAATCCAAAAAACACATTTGCGGTTCTGGTTTCTAATATTTTAGTTAGTGTTTTAGGTTTTTATATATGTATATGTATGTATGTCCTTCATTGTTCTGATACCCATAACACAAGTGCTGAAGCTACTTACTTTGAGATCGGAGCAATGTAGGTATATCACCCTTAGGGCATCGTTAGGAAACTTCCACAATCTGTAAAGAAACTGTAAAGTTGTATAAAGTCAACTAGCACTTGACCTTCGTGGTTAAGTAAGGCCTTGTCGCCCTAGTTTGGGGTTGCTGGGACCTTACTGGGCTTGAAATATATATGAGCTGTAAGTAATATGTATGCGGTACATTCTTTGGTTCTGATAACCATAACAAGAATGCCTTTAGATTGCTTATTGTGAAATCAGATTGAAAATCAAACTTGCAACACGCATAATCTGAATGAGAATTATGTTTTTATGTGGAAAATCCCGTTCCTATTGTCAATTCATATTGAAATACTTTAATTTTGTTTCAAAATGGCGGTCACGAGACTCACTTGATAATTAGCTGCTGACGTCACAACCTTGGGCCCGCTGAAAAGAGGTGTTTCGAAAAGCATATTAGCGCACTACTTGTAGCCAATCTTTGATAATTGTATGCAAAAATTCTTTCAAATAATTCTCAATAGGTATACCAAATGGAAGTGGGTAATACAGCACCTACGTGGTGTCTACATATAACTAAATTGTAAGTTCCAACTAGCGGTTAAAATAAATTTTAGAGAAATCCTTAAATATTTTGCAAAGCCACAAGAGTTAATAACAAGATACCATTTCATCCTCATCATCTCGATCGTTGGCGATCCTCGACTGTACGCTTTATGAGGAACTTTTTGCCTCGCGCATAGGTTTTGTGGAACCAACTTCCTGCGACAGTCTTTCCGAACAGCTACGACTTGGGAACCTTCAAGAAACGAGCGTACCTACACTCCTATTTAAAAGGCCGGCAGCGACCCCAGAACTCTATTTGATTGCGGGTGTCCATGGGCGGTGTCGACTGCTTACCATTAGGCATCACGTTTGCTCGTCTGCCGCCTCTTGCATAAAAAAGTAACATTTGAAATTTAGCTCTAAAAATGTAACTCTCATCATCATCATCTGAATGTTTAATTTATTTATTAAACTAAAGAAAAGAAAATCAAAATAAATCCAGACATTCAACTAGAATTACCTAGAAACGTGGGCAATGGGCATTTCCCAATACGTAGTAAGACTTGAAAAAATAGTATCGTAACATTTTGGGCGCCGTCCAATTTCCTGAGGAAAGGTTGTTTTGCTCCAGCCGACCGGAGCTTTCGTGGGAGTAAAAACAGATACATTGACGGCTATTTCGCTCACTATTTTGATAAGACACATTATTCAATTACTTCTACAGTTCGTTTCAATGCTACGATAGTTGATTTTACGCGTAGAGTGATAATAATGCTGTTTGTTTCAATGTTCGCTACGGGCTATGTATCCGGATTCCGCAGTGCCGATAAATGCGTTCGTAGACATTACGCTACGGAGGGGTCCGCTACGAACATTGCTACGATGTCTACGGCGGATTTGGAAGCTTCATATTACGTAGTAGCAAAAGTTATAAATATTTCTTACCAGGACAAGTCGAAATTGGTACATTGTTTCTACTTCATGGTCTCAATCGTAGTGTAGAGATCTTTCTTTCGAAATATGATTTTTTATTCGACTTAGTTACCTAATGCATTTTTTTTGTATTTACGTTAGACAATAATAGTAGTTTTAACCCTCTATAATTAAAAAAATATATATTTGAAATTGTGTTTCTGCCCGTCCACATGACTGCGTCCTCTGCTCGACGTTAATCACGCATAATTAACTCAAGTGTTGCATTAGAGTAGAGTAGTTCGATCAATCTATTTCGTCCTGCACGCCCTCTTCAAAATACACAAGATTATAAGAAGAACCAAAGTTTCATAAAGTCATTTAAATGTTTAACTTGCTTAGTCATATTCAACATAAGTAGCTGTTCACCATGGATTGGTGCGATCGCAGCGAAAACACGCCGATGGGCGAGTCGAACTTGACCCGACCGCGCAACGGGGGCGCGGGACGCATTAAGCTTTACGAGCCGCCTCCCACACCCGGCCGCTGCAGCCAGGGCTGTACACACTCATACCTAGTCAAGTTACCTAGATCTGACTTAATGGTAACCATTAGATATGGACTATGTGTTCGATATTTACTTAAAAATTGTTTGGGAAAACAACCTTCAAAGGGACTCTTTGTGATTGACACTTACCAATTTTAAAATTGAGGATTTGACAGATGTGGCTCTGTACACGCGCTTGACGCTAACCTAAATTATAGCTTACCAGTTATGGCTTAACAGATTACATGATATACCCTACCCTTGTAAAACCTTTCGATGAGAAATGAACAATGAATGAATGTCAAATTTCAATGAACGACCGAAAATGTATCCGTAAAACCGAAAAAGATCTATCTCAGAAACTAGAGAGCTCGGATCTCTAGTTGCCGAGAGAGATATCTTTCCGAACGCATTTATGAATAGCCCTGCAGAAAAAGCAATCGATCTTCTACTTTAATCCCCGTAAACTTAGGCGATATATCATGCTTTGAGAGCCGCTGAGACCAGCGTACAGGCGCAGTTAATTCCTGATTGAACCACGTACCGTTTTGAAAATCAGAACTATTCGATATAGTAAAAGCTGTATTGAAAATGCAACAGTCGTCGTTTCTACTCGTATTTGTCATTCTCAAACAAATTCTTAATTCCCTTAATAAACAGTAAGATTTCTTCTTTATACGTACTCCAGTCAACCCTGCCGCGGTTGATAGCGTCTAGACCAGTGCTATATCGCAGCAGTACCGCTATAAAGGCGGTACGAGTGGAAAATAATAAAGGCGAGGTCGGGCGCCGGGATGATTCGCCTTCAGAGACACTCTCGAAGTTATTGTGTCTCGACACGGAGCAATAGTCCGGTTGAGTAGTAAGTGATCGGCCATTCGTTTGATTCTAGAATGGCATCACAACAATACGCTATTCGGACAACACGTTACGTGAAACGCACTGCGTTTGTCTGACAATATGTTACATTATTTGGCTTATCCTACGCTATTTTAGACTTAGAAAGTTTTTAATTTCCAAATCAGGTGATTTTCGGAAAGAGATAACAGGTTTTAATATTTAGTGTCTGTTTCTTTTGTTCCCTATATATACATACTTACATGAATACGACAGTGATATCAAGACACGCGAGAGCGTGTCAGCCAAGTCCAGCGAATACAATATACACTACTCCGACCGACTATTTGGTTTATCATACATATATTTCGGCGATGCCAATTCAATACAAAAATCTACCAGGACCCATAACAGACAGAAACTAGTTATTTTTTATCTTTTTATGTGAAAACTGTATCACCGTTACCTATTTAAGGTTAACTTATCTATTTTACACTATTAGAGGAAGTGGAGTGGTGAGCTTAAGAATCTACCAATAGAATCGTGAAACGCGATCAGGAACGGAGATTTTATGCAATTCTATTGGTTCATTTCGCTTCGGAGTGAGGTTGCGGAGTGGTGAACTCCGCAACCTCACTCCGCCTCTAAGGACAAGAGTCTTAGTAGAGTTTGGTACCTACATTTTTGCCATAAAAGTGAAACTTTCGTGAACGTATTAAAATTAAATAAGTATCTACTAAACCAGTCATAACTTTTACTGCTGAACGATATTGGCTATTTGCGATCGGCCATAGGAAAGTTTATAGCTCTCTTATACTTTACTGCGTCGCTTTCGTGTACGCGGTACATATGTCGCAGTCATCTGGTTGAATCTCCTATTCAATTGAATCGCTAGCGTGTTCATTGAATGACGACATTCAATTGAATGACTAGACCGAACGTTAACTAAACACGCGTCACTTAACGTCCAACTAGGTAGCGGATTGAAACATAGCCCTTTGAAAAGAGCGGACGTAAAAGCAGTCAAGTGATTGTAATTTAGTTCATTTTTTTCCCGCTCGGCGTTAGTAGTCACTAAAACAAATATGGCGTCGAACATGATCACCTGAGTGTTGATATTTTTTTGATTAGATTTACTTTAAACTGACTTATACGTAATAAAATAGTGTGACAGCATAGATTTACCTATTAATACGCCGCCTCCGGATACTTTTAAAGAAAAATTAAAAACTAAACATTAAACAGACGGCTTTTACCCATTCAACGACTATGCTAAAATGACGTTCAGCCAAGACGTTGAACGTTTCATTCAATAACTTGACGACTTGTCCTTTAGGCATTCAATTAAATGTCGTCATTCAATGAACGCGCTAGTCATTCAATTGAATAGCAGATTCAACCAGATGACTGCGACACATACATACGTACGGACAAACAATGCTTCAGCACATTCGCTCTCGTAAATTCGACGCGACCGACGCTAATGCGTTTGATCATGGATGTTGATGGTAGTCACGGTGAAAAATGACCCGGTATTTATGTTGCTTGAACATCATCATTGTCCCACACCACACGTCATTGCTAGGTGTGTTTTTTTATTATTTCTATTGGTGCTATTGGTACCGCCGCTCATAGACCACAATGTCGAGGGCACAGCCATGCCGCTACCTACCACGAGGAAAGAGCTCTCCTTTAAATCACGCTTTAAAAAGGACGTAAATAATCCAAGACATGCCACGCTGGGCCACACAGCGCGAGCGCCATCTAGCCCCAAACTAAGCCGAAGCTTGTACTATGGGTACTAGACAACTGATAAACTTACTAATAAATACATATTCTACATAGAAAACACCCAGACCAATACAAACAGATATGTTCATGCACACAAATATTTGTAATGTGCGGGGATCGAACCCACGACCCTTGGCTCAGAAGGCAGAGGTCACTACCAATTGAGCTACCAAGCCAGTCAGTACGTGTCGTACCGTTCAAGAAACTCTTCGTTTTGATTTTGGTTGATTATTGCATAATAATTATTAGTAGCTACTCCTGAAATAAGTATCATGTGATTTATAATACCTTATTCAATGTTTGTAGCAAGCATAGCAAATAATGTGGGGACCGGGACGTCTAAATGAAAGATGTGTTGTCCGATGGAAGTCTGGTTTATTACTACTTGTTAATACTAATTATAATGTCTAATGTGTAACCGGATAGGGTTAGGCGTGTCATACACTACAATACGATGCAAAATCAGCCATCTTACTTAGCTGTTAGATGTAGAATTGCATTCGTGTATTTTTAATTTAACAACGGGCCAACGAACCCTGCACTTCATAAAATATGTAAGTGTAACAAAGGCAATGAACTATACATACCAATGCAGATGCCGTTGACTTGACACCACCTCCATTAACAACTCGCCTCTAAGTAAGTAACACACCGTGCGTCTACACTTACGTACCTACTTATAATGTGAGCACCACCTACTTAGTGACACTCATCCTTCTCAAGTACCTCAGATTGAAGGCTAATGCATACCAATGCGGGGTGGATCGGTCCGTGACGTCACACGTCAATGGAACTCGGCGCGATGGCGCCTGTCCAGACGACCCCCTCCTCCCCCCCTTTGCGGTGGTTGCCAGATGCAAGCAAACACTTCCATCCACGCTTTATTTATTTTTGTTGTGGACTCCCGAATACAAAAGCAATGCACAACAGTTGTCTTACTCGTATTGCTACAAATACCAAAGGTGCTACCTCATCGGGAGCAACAAACTATACTTTAAACTTAACTCTCTTAAGCCTATAAGAGAGGTAGCCAGGTAGGGCATAGTGAAACTTTGCTCGAATCGAGCTGCCCGTCCGGGGAAGGACATCCACCCTATAGAATACCGCAGCTAAATGACCGGGTCGTGTTCCTGCCGATGAGTAGGGTTTCTGGAGCTCGTGGGGGGTTGGACCGGCATGGCGCTGGCAACTGACAGGTAACTGACCAGTTACTTGCCCGTTGTCACAGCGACTTGGGCTTTTCTTTCGCTTTCCATCAGGCGTATGGAAGCCATTATGTCGAGCTACTATAAAAAAAAACATTACTAGATGGTCATCATCATCAACAGCTTTTCACAGTCCACTGCTTATTGGAGACATGATAAACGTCTTCAAATAATTCACGCACGTCATTGCATAAATGAAAAATCATTTTGTACTTTTCTGCACGCATTCATCTCTTTGAGTGTCCTTGTGTTATCTCAACGTCATTTGATTTGATTGACATATATATCTATTTACGCATTTTGACAATTTTTTTTACATTAAGTCATGCTCAAGTGTTGACTTCGTCTTACAATCCTGGGTTTCTTCTTCCTTTAGGCGGGTCGTGAAACGGCATATCAGTGGGCCTTCAGTCGACCTAACTTTTGGACCTCACGACCGCTTATCATCAGGTGTTGTGAGGTGATGACCTCACCTGATCCTGAATGCTCTATTTATAAAAAAAAAATATTCTTTGGAGGGTATTAAACGTTAAGCATAATCGCTTGCTTTCTTTTTATCACGTAATTGGTTTTTACGTCTAATTTTGTGATATATTTATACAAATAAAGTTCAATTCATATAGCTCTATCGTGCTAAGTATAACTAAAAGAAATGTCACAGTTCTCTTGTCACGATGATACATTATGTTTTCACTATCGTACCTGAGCGGAAACGGTTGTTACGCAATGTGTGCGGAAGCTAAAAATAATTACACTGGCTTACTTGTGTGTGCCCACTTATATGTTAGATGTATATGTATGCGATATTATATCAGGATTGGCACTACATCGCGTTGTATTGTTATTATGAGTTGTACAGGTACTAGGCCAACAACCTTTACTTTCGAACGAAAATTGTCCATTATGAATTCATGTTGATTATGCAAATGAATTCGTTTACTTAATCACTTTTGCATTTAAAACTGTATCGCAGGATATGCTAATTACCTCCAATTTATATTAGGGAATTCGAGTTTCAACAAAGAGAAGCTTAAAAATTACTGGCTGTAAAAAATCACAAATTTAGGTCACGATGCGACTCGACACAGAACTCTGTCTAAGAATATGATTTCGAGCTAGTAGTAGATTTTATTTTTTAAAACCTAATCAAAGTAGATAAACTATTGCATAGAAAATGTCTATCCTGAAAAATCTGTTATTTCGGAACTTGAAGAATGTTAAACCCAAGACTACGTAGGTACGTGCTACGCAGGACCACACAGTGCCATCCTGGTCAAACTAAACCGAAGCTTGTACTATAAGTACTAGACAGCTAATAGACTGACTTAGATACTTTTTGTACTGGGAGGACACCGAACCCGCGACTACTCTATCAGAAGCAGCGCTTACTACCATTGAACTAAACTGGTAATAAGTGCACTATTTGTATAAAAACACCAAACCACCAACTTCATCAAACATTACATCGAGCGATGTAAAGATTGCTGCTATTCACAGTACGTCCAAATTCCCCAAACAAATAGCTGCCACAAATAACCCAGTCGATGCTCCACCAAATCCAGTTGCAGTGCCGACGACCTGCCGACGCATGCGCAGTCGCTCAGGCGGCTTCATTAACTTTCAGAAGCCCACTTGGGTTCTTCGATTTCATCCGTAAACCAGTAGACAGATGTAAAGCCGAATTTGTAGCGCCTTTATTAGCTCTGGAATGTAATATCTTCGTATAAATAGATGTGATGCACGTATAATACTGGAAATATTTGGTATGCAGTGCAGGCTTCTTCTTTATGACTATATTTTTTCTTCCTTTCAACATTGAGCTGTATTAGGCAGGTGACGGGATTATCACCAACGGGAGCAATCCCAAAGAGGGTTAGCGTCACGCTGGCGGCCGACTTTAAAACTTTGCCAAAACCCAAGATTGCAAAGTTAGAAAAAGAAAACATGTTGTGCCCACTTAGGGTGGGATAAGGCCAGGAGAATGATGATGTCTACAGACAAGGATGCCTAGTTGCCTAAGTCGCTCTGACAACGGGCGGGAAACCTCAGTTTCCAATCCACACTTACTCAGTTTCCAATTATCATAGCCATGCTGAACCGCAAGATGCATCTTCACGCTTTGTTTAAAAGATTCCATACAGGAAGATGGAAACATATGGGCTGGCAGAGAGTTCCACTTTTTAATGTCAGTACATGAACTTGTGCGTACTGCACAAGTAGGAGTTACCAAACTTTTTAGTACGTGAAGGAATATTATCTACCGTGAAACGGTGACAAGGTGACAAACCCTGCCGGCCCGTGTGGTTATATTTGGTCCAAGTTTAAGATTACTCAAACAGGCTTGAGTATTGATTAAGAACTATAGGTTATTTTTATGTTCATACTTTACATTTTTAGAACTATCATTAATTATATCGTTTCTCAATAAACGCTACTGTAGCGTTTGACGTTCATTCTCATAATCGGTTACGTGTACACTTCAACTGTGTCCATACTAGACTAGCGAATGAGCGATTATGATTCACGTCGGAGAATAAATTATTACAGGTCAAGTAAATATGGTTCCTAGCCTTTGTATTATGAAACGGTGATCTTTAAAGGTTAGCACCGAAAATAATGCGTGAAGAAGCACGCAACCGTTCTGGGGAGTGAATTGTGACGTATGTTGACGTCAGAGACGTTCCCACTTCCACTCTTGAGCTATTTCGGTGCTACACGGAACAGAATTTGTTGTGTGTTCGGGTAATGTAACGTTTTCGGCTATTGGTAATGTGTCTTTGGTAGGGCTTGAGTTTGATTAATAACCTGTCTGACCTATTAGATCTTGCCTTATTAACGGTCGGACGTTTGGGAGAAACCACGACAAATATCATATGTCTTAAGCTTTTCTTCTTTATTGCTGTTTTTAGCAGACTAGCAAGCGGCCTGTCTGATATTAAGTAAACAGTAACCGTCGCCCGTGGACATCAGTACTGCCGGGGCGCTGCCATGCCGCTGCCTACCGTGAAGACTGCGTGACGTTTGTTATATGGGTCTTTGATTGAATTTGTCTTCATGGATCTGCTTTCCGGAAAACAAGTGCTTAAGCTACCGCATTGGCAGTACCGTTATTGCCATAACAAGGGCACGAGGGACCCGATCCATACTGACAATTTCTCTAAGTAAATTCTTTATCATATGCTTTATCTGAAATCATTGTTATTGCAAGCTTTATCTGAAATCATTGTTATGGCAATTGGAATTCTGGCAAACTTGTTATTATGATATTTAATCGGATACACCAATTCGGCTTTAGAACTCGATGGCAATTGATTTTCTCGCGCCAGTATGTTTCCTGGTGAGTCTTTCACGCATTGAGAATCAAGAAACAACGCTTGAAAAATATTTATTACCAAAACATTGCATCTCCGTATCTCTAGCTCTCCCTGAGTGGTTCCTGGATCTGTTGTATGTCCGTCGGTGCCCGCAACATTACCGCAACGTCTATGAACTTCCTCCTTTGATTCTCGCTGAAGGTCGGCTCTATTTACTTTCCACGGACATACACAACACAGTACATTTACTACGCGTTTGCTTTATTCATCAATAGTCTATTTTCGTTCTTGTATGAAGTTAAATATATATCATGAGGTATTTGGGGTGAGTAAATCTGTAAATGGAGTAATGATGATAAATAATTAATTACTGTAGACAAAGTTAAACATCGTTATGGATACGCAATCAATAACATAATAATTTCGTGTGACCGCTTGGTATATTTGTAGATAAGAAATATTTGTCTTTTGAAACTTATCTTCAAACTAGCTGTGCTCGCGACTTCGTCCGCGTGGAATAGTTATTTTTTCCCCGTTTTTTTACATTTTCCATTATTTCTTCGCTCCTAATAGTTGCAACGTGATATTATATAGCCTAAAGCCTTCCTCGATAAATGGTATATTCAACACAAAAATAATTTTTCAATTCGGACCGGTAGTTCCTGAGATTAGCGCGTTCAAACAAACAAACTCTTCAGCTTTATAATATTACTAGCAGTGCTCGCGACTTCGTCCGCGTGGAATAGTAATTTTTTCCCCGTTTTTTTTTTACATTTTCCATTATTTCTTCGCTCCTAATAGTTACAACGTGATGTTATATAGCCTATAGCCTTCCTCGATAAATGGTCTATTCAACACAAAAATTTTCAATTCGGACCAGTAGTTCCTGAGATTAGCGCGTTCAAACAAACAAACAAACAAACAAACTCTTCAGCTTTATAATGTTAGTTAAGATATATAAATATATAATATATATAGTTAAGATATCTAGAGTACCAAGTGTAGAAAACACAGCTAACCAACCTTATTTATTAGTGATTAAAGTGATTAAAGCTTGTAATGGTAAGTTGATCTGTAAAAGTTAAGTAGATTAATAAACGTGGCATGTCTTGGGTTATTTATTATTATTATTTATTTTGTCATGCGGTTAGTACAAGTGCGCATTGCGTTGCGCTCGATGTCCATACCTCAGAATAGAGTGATAGCCTTGTTATCCTACGTATTAAGGCCGGCAACGCGCACCAATAATTTTCCACGCATGGCGATTGTCTATGGACAGTACCTACCTCTACATGGCCCTCGAACCTAGCGGCTTAGTTCATACGGGAACTGTCGTGGTATGTGGCCCGTAGTCCTCTTTAGGATGTCCTCTATAGGTATTTAAACTACAATTAAAACTGACCATCTTTTCTCAAGATAAATAAGTAACATATAACAACATCACATACCGATCACAAAGTAAGTAGCTTGTGTTATAGAAATCGGAACGAAGGTATCACAAATATATACATTAATACAATACTAACACCGATACTCATATGTAGTAGGTAAAGAAAAGCCTTAGTTTAAGACTAGATGGTTGGTGTGCATTTACAATGTCGTGGAACATGTTTCCACTGCATCGTGAGCTCGTTAAAAATCTTGACCGTTTACATCGGTACTACAAGTAGTATAAGACATAGGTCTACTGCTGGACTTCTGGACATAGGCCTTTCCCAATGTCTATTGTCGTTTGAGGGGATTTTCTTTAGACGCCACTCTTTACACACATTATTCCCTAGCACTACCGATATACTTACGTACCTAGACGATTCCCAATTTACTGTTGATGTAAAAAGCTATCTTTATTGAGTGCATCAGCACCGATTAGATTAATTACTCGAGGCGGCGTGCCGTGAGCTCTCTCGCGTGGCTTTCTTCGCCTCCCCCTAGCTCGGCGCTAATGAGGTGACCTCAATATATGACTATTTCTGTCCCCCGCTATTCAGGACGCACTTCTATGGGAGATGTCTAGGAATCCATAAGCTACGAACGCGGTTAATTACTGAAAGATGCACTAATAAGGCCTTTTTAGCATTGATATGTTGCTTAGGAATCTTTTTGCTTGATCACGCTTTATATTACTTAGAAACCATTAAAATTTCTTGTGCTTCTTTGAAAAAAAAAATCTTCAAACTACTACCGGTTCGGAAAGCAGTATTTTACCAAGGACCGACAAGAAACTCGTTTAGTTGCTGTATTGAATATAGTATTATTACAATAATTTGTACTTTCATGCCATACAGTCTAAGGACTTTATCATAAGGATTGGCGGGGAATTAAGGGTTGTATGATAAAGGGGGAAGCCCATATGAAAGACTGGCTTCCGTCTGTAACTTGGCGTTAACTTGTTTTGGATAATCCCGTACGGTGACGGACAAGGAAAACAAAATACCCCACCTTGGGTGGGGCTTCGGCTAGATACATTAGAGTTAGACTGTCTATTTATGATTTGGACTGAAACTGAGTACTTTATTCATAGAAAAAACCCAGTAAACCTGCTTCTTACCAGATTAGAGAGTAAAGGAATAGAGATTGCATTTTTCATGCCTTTCTGTCTCGAGGTTGCTTCCTCTCATCCTTTTATTCATTGTGAGCTACCTATGTAATTTTTAACACCACCCATTATTGTCACATACCTTTTACTTGATTGGCTGCCATTTTCCGTTGGCTACGTTGCATGTGCAGCTTGAAATAGCAGTAAACATACCTTTTCTTTATACGTTCCACATACCCCTGTCAAACGCAACCTTAATCTCACCATGCCGTGACTATTTATGTAGTCGCGTAATAGTCGACTATGCGACTTATAAAGATATATGTGGAACAAAGTAGATGGTATTGTGCCTAGACTAAGAAATACCTAGGACACGCTATACTACATATACGCTTCAAGTGTCTTGACGGTAAAGGTTCACTTAAATTATTTGTTTGGCTGGCACCGACTTCAAAAATAAGTGATAATTGTAATACTTAAATAATTATGTATTAAGGATAGAATTACTTACGTTATTTATCGCTTTTTAGTTTTGGTCGTTTGTGTTTTTTTTTGAAGTCGGTTTAATTTTTTTTTTAAAAATAATTTTATTTCTCTATTTTTAGTTGCGTTAATGTGCTGTGACCTAATAAAGGCTAATTAATGTCCTTAAGAGTTTTACTTAGGAATGAAAAATTTTGCTTTAAGTCAAGTGAAGACTTTGCGATCTAAAATCAAGCATATCACTTAGCAAATAACCTGCCCTATTAGCCCCGCATAAGTACATACTACTACCTAGTTTAATATCGACTAATGTCAGTACTGTCCCCTAACTCCTAACCGTTAAGGAGTTCTGTGGCTTCATCATCAGCACCAGATGTTGACGCCCGGAAGCATATACCTGAGTAAAATATGATTACGTAACAAAAACACCATATGAGCATACAATTTTCGGTTGTTGCCCTCAATTTCACCAGGATCCCATCATCAGATCCTGACTTGGTGATAATGGGACCACCTCGGAAGTGTCCTCTGTCGAACTGTCGAAAAATTTTTGAAATCCATCCATAATTGACGGAAATATCGGTGAACATACATAAAAAAAAAAAAAAATATTATACATACAGACGAATTGAGAACCTCCTCCTTTTTTCGAAGTCGGTTAAAAAGATCTTGAGCGCCCATAATTTTAACAATAGAATAATGTGCAACGATTATAACTAGAAGTCGGTTAAAAATGGTGGACACTTTAGCGATTGTAGGTGATGATGAATTTAGGTATTTCTAAATCGATGATATTGTGCATTATTTACAATAATTTTAATTTTTAAAATGTTGTAAATATAAATCTATCAGTCTGGTAACCCAGATTATGTAGATTAGGTGCCAGTCGTTTTATTTGAACAAACAGATTTGCTGTAGATATTTATGACATTCACCGGACCTACATGTAGATGGAAAATAGTATAAATCTTGAAATTTTAGTGCAAACCCAGGCTATTTACAAATCAACAAGTAGAATTGGCTAAATTGCCATCAAAACAGTTATTGTTTAGTTTTTACATACAGTTCGCGAACCGAAGGGTAAGTGAATAACGCGAACCGCTTACATACCATAATGATACTCTGACGCAGGCACCGACGGAAAACATTCAGCAAACCGCACGCGGAGACCGGATGCTTACATATTGTAAACAAGGTATTAATACCTGATGGAGTACCATGATCATGAATGTGCGTTCTTGAACCACTTAATACTAGCTTACATATCTGCTATAGAAATAAACCATGACTACACAAGGCTGAGTTTATACAACCTGAGATAAACTAAACTAGTAATGAATAATCGAAAGATGAAATGTTCGAAGCCGATACGCCCATGGCCCAAAAAGCTTCGATTGGCCGTAACTAGATGCGTGGTAATGTTTCTAATATTGTATATGGGTCAAGACTGGCCGTGACGCTTACGTCGTATCGTATCGTATGTGTTGATCAAACGATAGCTATTTTTAACTGATATCAGGGGAACGAACCGCGACAATTTTGTACATCGTCTGTCTGCCGTCAGTCAGTATAGCATGGGACGTCCTGAATTTATAATGCCTTTATCTTGTTAGCTCATGCTCTACCGTCATGGGCTCATCAACGTAGAGACTGAATGTATTACCGAGTTTGTCATAGTCATGGGTTCTCGGTGAGCTCGCTAAGTATTGTCTACCTCAAGTGGTTTCCCTCTTTTTCTATTTTTAGCCTGTGAATCGATTACTCACAACAAAATAAAGTATGGAGTCATCGTCATCAATCTATTGCAGTCCACTGCTGGACACAGACCTCTCCAGTTGTTCGCCACTTTGGGCAAACACCTGGAGGGCTTTTCCCATAATTGCCACGCTGGGCAGGCAGGTTGGCGATCGCAGGGCATAGTTCCTCCCTCCGGTGACGCTGCTGCCCATCATCGGCCTGTGATATTTAGCAACGCCTTCCATCGTGGTGGTTCTAAGAATCTATTACTATCTATCACAGCTAAATAAACTATCCAGTAAACATATTCGTTCTCTAACTGTAATTCGTGATACTTACAAGAGTTATTGAACTTATCAATTAGTCGAAGATTATTAAAAAAATATTTCAAACGTTTATCCTAATAATCAAACATAATATCGTATTTGGATGTTGTCAACTTTAAAACAAAAGTGCTGACACTATTTAATTAGCAAACAAATCTCAGCAAATTCCAAAACGCCAACGAATGTCTTTAAAAAAACCGCAAAGTACACCAACGTCGAATGGAGCGATAAACACCCGTACATCGTTGTAAATAAGGCCTTCTTTTCTTTATCACGAGCCGTCGGAAACGCAATAAAAATGTACCGAGAACAAACGCCAAGTAATTATTGTCTTTGCAGGTAAACTCTGCTAATATTTCCATGTTTGCCGTAGCTCAACGTGTAGTTGACAACCGGCTAATGTATCTGACATCCTGCTTTATTATCTGCCTTCTACCAAACTTATCTACATCAATCATTTTATTTTAATTGGCGTAAAAATGCAATTATAGCGTCTCAAATATTGTGCGTATGTAGCGTTGTTTAACTACTAACGTGGTTTCGTTATGATCGTGATTAATGACAATATAAATAGCTTCATTTACTTAAATCTTCACTTATATAGTGTCTTTTACACATTTGACTCGCCATTCGTCTATTAACAAGCTCTGAAAGGAAAGGACGAATGGAGTTTGGCATGCCATCTTTTTGCTTCCTCGTCTTCCTTTGATCATATCTCTTCACCTTACGTCCTACCCGGCATGTCTTTCTCCTGCACACAGGATGAGCTTATTTTAGTCACAGGAGATGCAGTTCGTGTGGCTAATTAACTGGTCAGAATTAATTTAGATTGCCATTGACACGCTAAAGAGAAGATTGCAGATATAGTTTAATTCTATTGTTTTATTACTGTTGGGGTTTAATTGGTTAACTAAAATTAAACTCCAAATACTTTAAACTCTATTTGACCAATTTCGTTTGTTTGTCGCCAGATATGAGCGTCTGCTGCGGCGCGCGCGCACGGAGGACCTGAGCGAGATCTCGGGCATCGGCTGCCTGTACCAGAGCGGCGTGGACCGGCTCGGCCGGCCCGTCGTCATCTTCATCGGCAAGTGGTTCCCCATCGGCGACATTGATCTAGACAAGGTATGCTTTATTGTCATCGGCATTATTATCATCTTCTTCCTTGCTGGTGTTACTATCGTATTTCTAAATAAATAAATAACCTCTAGACATGCATTGCCACGCTAGACACACAGCGCTATCTAGTTCCAAACTAAGGCGTGTACTATGGTTTTTTTAAAATAAATACACATTATACATAGAAAACACCCAGACCAATACATGCACATAAATGTTTGTATATTTGCTTGTCTGCGGGGATCGAACCCACCATTCTTGGCTCAGAAGGCAAAGGTCACTACCGAATGAGCCATTGAGCCAGTCAAAACATATCTATTTAGGAAATATTTGTGGAAATTGGATGGATATAAAATACTTTCGGGACTAGAAAAAAATAAGGAGCACTTTTTTCTGTGTTCAACTTTTTGTAGTATTCTATTCATGTTTTCTATAATTTTAAGATTCTCGTTGGATATCCTGATAGATAAGTGAAATTTAATTCAAATTGGACTTATAATATGGAACTTAATCTGAATTCCATATTTTAACTATTTTCTCCTGAAATCTTGGGTTTACATCTTTAGGTTATCCTTGACAGATCGATTTAAAGTATGTAATTCAAAAGGTATCTTTTAAATGTTTTGTTACTATACTCAAACAATTTGTGTCCTTCCCCAGTTGTACATATATGGTGTGTATTAAGTTTCTCCTTCCCCAGTAGTACATATATGGTTTGTAACACCATTATCGTCATCAGCCTGCTATTTACACCGTACTTAAACATTTGTAACTTGTCGTGCAGGCCCTCCTATACCTGATCAAGCTGCTGGACCCGATCGTGCGCGGCGACTACGTGATCGCGTACTTCCACACGCTCGCCTCGTCCGCCAACCACCCGCCCTTCTCCTGGCTCAAGGAGGTCTACACCGTGCTGCCTTACAAGTGAGTACACCGGCCAGACCCGCTGTATGACAGAGGGGGCAAACGGGCCCGAAGGACACCTGATGGTTAGTGATCACTTTAGTCAATAGACACCGCAACACCAGGGGAGTGACCACAGATGAAGCCAGGGTAAAGATGCATTGTACCGAGACCCAAACGTGAGGTTTGCTACAAGACCCCATGCAGTAGAGAAGTCACAGATGCGTTGCCGGCCCTTGAGAACTTTATATGCTCGCTTTTTGAAGGTCCCTAAGTCGTATCCAATCGAAAAAAATTGCAGCTGGAAGCTGTTTCCAAAAAACCGTTGCACGTGAGTTGTTAATCAAAATAATTTAATTTGGAATAACTTCCTCTTATTGTCTGACCTCCGGTCCATGGACAAATAAAAACAATCTTCTTCTTCCCTACAAGGATTAAGTATGTCGGTTAATTAATTTATAGGGCAGTAATTCTATACATGTATTAATTATGAACCAGGTCGACAGTATTTTGATAACCTTATTAGGATCCAGCGCATTAAGCAGATACAAATTAACTCTTGTAGATTATTATGGCTGCTGTATCCTGGTTTCCTAGTGGGCGGAAGCGTTATGTGAATATTTCTTTGGTGGTGGCGCAGTTAAAATTCTTCAATGTTATTAAATACGTTAGATAACATTTATTTTATCTCCATTCCAGATACAAAAAGAACCTAAAAGCATTCTACATCGTGCACCCTACGTTTTGGACAAAAGTGAGTGTTAGCCAACAACTTACAAAAAGACAACGTAATAAAACCATGGATAGATTTCTGGTCTACGGCACCCGAGATGTTCCATCCCAAGGCCCCAAAAGGCGACCATCTTCGCTACGTTCGATTCATGCTCTTAGCGCTTGGCTGTAGATCTCAGCACCTAACGAAATTAGGATGTCTAATCCGACTCAACACTCCGACCGACCACCGCCGGCGTGGATATCCTTCAATAACACGTATTGGAATAGTCTGGGGATAAAAATATCAAGCGTAGGATTTTTAATGTTTTTAGTTTTTTTATTCATCATCATCAGCCCATTGCAGTCCACTGCTGGACATAGGCCTCTCCAGTTGTTCGCTACTTAGAGCAAATATCTGGAGGATATACCCACATATGCCACTCTGGGCGGGCGGGCGTAGCTTCTCGCTCCAGTGACGCTGCTGCCCGTCATCGGCCTGCGGTATTTAGCTGCGCCTTCAATTGTGATGGTTATACCGCCGCCAGTCGGTTGCCAGCGCCTCGTTTGTTGTTCGGCAGGATGCACCACGGGCTGGTGGCTGCTCCCTTCCATTTTTACTGTTAGCTGTTAATAACCATGTTACGTGGTGGCTCCGCAGATGATGACGTGGTGGTTCACGACGTTCATGGCGCCGGCCATCAAGGCCAAGGTGCACAGCCTGCCCGGCGTCGAGTACCTGTACTCGTGCATGCCGCGCGACCAGCTGGAGCTGCCCGCCTTCGTCACCGAGTACGACATGACGGTACGACGCACTGACAACTACAGCCAGGCTGCCAACTGTACTGTTACAGCCTTCCCCGCGTCGAGTACCTGTACTCGTGCATGCCGCGCGACCAGCTGGAGCTGCCCGCCTTCGTCACCGAGTACGACATGACGGTACGACGCACTGACAACTACAGCCAGGCTGCCAACTGTACTGTTACAGCCTTCCCCGCGTCGAGTACCTGTACTCGTGCATGCCGCGCGACCAGCTGGAGCTGCCCGCCTTCGTCACCGAGTACGACATGACGGTACGACGCACTGACAACTACAGCCAGGCTGCCAACTGTACTGTTACAGCCTTCCCCGCGTCGAGTACCTGTACTCGTGCATGCCGCGCGACCAGCTGGAGCTGCCCGCCTTCGTCACCGAGTACGACATGACGGTACGACGCACTGACAACTACAGCCAGGCTGCCAACTGTACTGTTACAGCCTTCCCCGCGTCGAGTACCTGTACTCGTGCATGCCGCGCGACCAGCTGGAGCTGCCCGCCTTCGTCACCGAGTACGACATGACGGTACGACGCACTGACAACTACAGCCAGGCTGCCAACTGTACTGTTACAGCCTTCCCCGCGTCGAGTACCTGTACTCGTGCATGCCGCGCGACCAGCTGGAGCTGCCCGCCTTCGTCACCGAGTACGACATGACGGTACGACGCACTGACAACTACAGCCAGGCTGCCAACTGTACTGTTACAGCCTTCCCCGCGTCGAGTACCTGTACTCGTGCATGCCGCGCGACCAGCTGGAGCTGCCCGCCTTCGTCACCGAGTACGACATGACGGTACGACGCACTGACAACTACAGCCAGGCTGCCAACTGTACTGTTACAGCCTTCCCCGCGTCGAGTACCTGTACTCGTGCATGCCGCGCGACCAGCTGGAGCTGCCCGCCTTCGTCACCGAGTACGACATGACGGTACGACGCACTGACAACTACAGCCAGGCTGCCAACTGTACTGTTACAGCCTTCCCCGCGTCGAGTACCTGTACTCGTGCATGCCGCGCGACCAGCTGGAGCTGCCCGCCTTCGTCACCGAGTACGACATGACGGTACGACGCACTGACAACTACAGCCAGGCTGCCAACTGTACTGTTACAGCCTTCCCCGCGTCGAGTACCTGTACTCGTGCATGCCGCGCGACCAGCTGGAGCTGCCCGCCTTCGTCACCGAGTACGACATGACGGTACGACGCACTGACAACTACAGCCAGGCTGCCAACTGTACTGTTACAGCCTTCCCCGCGTCGAGTACCTGTACTCGTGCATGCCGCGCGACCAGCTGGAGCTGCCCGCCTTCGTCACCGAGTACGACATGACGGTACGACGCACTGACAACTACAGCCAGGCTGCCAACTGTACTGTTACAGCCTTCCCCGCGTCGAGTACCTGTACTCGTGCATGCCGCGCGACCAGCTGGAGCTGCCCGCCTTCGTCACCGAGTACGACATGACGGTACGACGCACTGACAACTACAGCCAGGCTGCCAACTGTACTGTTACAGCCTTCCCCGCGTCGAGTACCTGTACTCGTGCATGCCGCGCGACCAGCTGGAGCTGCCCGCCTTCGTCACCGAGTACGACATGACGGTACGACGCACTGACAACTACAGCCAGGCTGCCAACTGTACTGTTACAGCCTTCCCCGCGTCGAGTACCTGTACTCGTGCATGCCGCGCGACCAGCTGGAGCTGCCCGCCTTCGTCACCGAGTACGACATGACGGTACGACGCACTGACAACTACAGCCAGGCTGCCAACTGTACTGTTACAGCCTTCCCCGCGTCGAGTACCTGTACTCATCTGGAGAATAGGCCCATAATCGCCACACTGGGCAGGCGGGTTGGCGACCGCAGGTCTTAGCTTCTCCCTCCGATGACGCTGCTGCCCGTCATCGGCCTGTGGCATTTAGCTACGGCTTCAATTGTGATGGTTATACCGCCACTTGTCGGTTGCCAGCGCCTCGTTTGTTATTCGGCAGGATGCACCACGGGCAGGTGAGGTTGACTTTGAGCTAAAAGATAATAGGCCGCTCCCTTACATCCATATCTAGTTTATTTATATTTATTATTTGACATTGTCCACAGATAAACGGTCTCCATTACTTCCAACCCGATACCAGCAACACGTAAGGCTCGGTCCACACTCGGCCGTCAACGCGGTTCTTGTCCCTGGCAACACTCACCTGTCAAAGACCCCAGAACATTTTTACATTTGGCAACATCTACGCATAGAAATGGCAACACTCGCCCCGGTCGTACGTTACGAAAACTTGTTTTTATAGAAATGTATGTGATTCCGTAAATGCCAATATTGTTAATCAATGAATATTATGTTTGTTTAAAGATATATAAATGAAAAGCAATAGAATATGGCCGACCATTTAGGCTTAGATTTGTAAACAGTAAAATGTTTTTGTTAAATGTGTCAATATGAAAATGTCAAATTGGTTTGGAAAGAAACTGCTGTTACGGTAGTTGATTTATTTTGTATCGGCTTAATATTTACTGTAAATATATTAATTTCCGTTAGATATATGATTACGGTTTGTTTTAGTAGGTAATTATTATAGTAGCAAGTTGTATTACCGCTAAGGCATCGGAGACTCGCCTCAGACCGCTATATGGTGCGAGAGAGACAAATGTATATATGTTTCTCTCACCGTTGCGTCCTCATTGTTGTTTCGACCAATCGGATGTCATTAAACCGAGCGCTTTGATCGAACCAGTGGTCGTCAAGTTTAAATTATCGCTGTTATATCGTTCCCGGGTTCGACTCTCGGCCGACACGCGAACGCAATAATATCACAACGTAGTTAGTGAACCCATTTTAATGTGTAGATTTTTTTATAGTCATTGATCGATTTTGTGTCGTTGGAGAGCCGAGCCCGTTCATAAGATTGTTGATAATTATCGTGTAAATTAGTATTAGCGGTGCATTTTTTTATATTATTTAGTGCTAAGGATATATCGGATGTTTGATGTTCTCTAGGTCTGTATCTATTACAAACCCCAATTTGTAAATTGCCCACGAAAAATATATATTTATTTACTTTTCTGGTATATCAGAAACTCGGTACCTAGATTAAAGGTTCTAATATTGGAAGTGAGTAAGGTAAAGGTGCAGAATTCTACCTAAGGAAGGTAGATTATAATTCCTTGTGTACCACGAAGTGTGTATGTTTTGTGTTCGGAACTGAAATGTGTGCTAATTTATTTATTTATTTATTTAAAACTTTATTGCACAAAATGGTACAAAAGGCGAACTTAATGCTAGGAGCATTCTCTACCAGTTAACCTTTGGATCATGCAGAGAGCAAATGTGTGTGCGGTGAGTGTAAAAAGAAACACTGTAAAAGATAATACCTAATTTATAATCAATAAACTAATATGCTAAATATACTACTTATTAAAATGTGCTATAAATACGTATACATACATGGATATATATACACATATAAGCAATTAATATAATAATACATATAAAATAAGTATATACAATAATATATATACATATATATACACATATATAAATATATGCAGGACATATATAACAGATAATCTTGACGAGCAATTTATGAATTACGACGAATAATTTAAAAGATGTTCACGTACCCTCTTTTTAAACAATTTGTGTGTCTACTTTATATTCGCTATTTTAAGTGACTGTCATTGTGTTACGTGAAGCGTTCAAGGTATTCCTGCGACAGGGTATGCGTTAGCGCCTAGATTTTGTTAACTTTGAAGTCGTGTAGGTTCATTGTTATTGCGCATATTACAAGCGTCATTCGATCACTTTCATACGTGTGATTAGGCGTTACGTAACGTATGGTACAATTATGTATTTGTTAAGTTATATAAAAAGCATATTAATTTATATTGGTAACGCTGAAAATTTTATGGCAACCTTGTGCTCTATAGTGAGAACACGTAACACTACTCAACAATTAATGGAACTACCTACTACTACTTCTACTACATACAACATGGAAATACCTATTTCCAAATTTTGGATACCTGAATCACATTTTGTTTTGTTCTTACGTTTTAACTATTTTTTCCTAATTATTTTGTTACTGCTTCTTCACATGGGTTATTTCTTTATAACCCAAATGTGTCAATATTTAATGTAGAAATTTATAATTATTATCTACGAAATCATTATTAAATTCATCAGTATTATTATTACATATACCAACGTTGTAATTATAAAATTTGTCTAAACCTACACCTCTAAAATGTGTGTGAAACAAAATTTTGATAATCGTGTTGAACTCTCTTGCAATGCTTATGTGAGTGTAATTTTATTTTATCATTATAAAAAGCCTTGTTGTGTAGTGTTTACGTTTGTCCTTGTAAGCTAGGTAAATAAAGTTGCGAAGTCCCAGCTTCACAGAGGTGCTTGAAAGTTCCGCCAATGTTCTTGTATTTTATTTTAATTTACTTTGGGTGTTCGTTTATGTTCAACATAGGACATAATATAATATTACACCGGAGTTGTATATACGCTGTTGAGAAATTTTCAATATATTTCTAGAAGTCATTTGTATATAACGTTATCGTACTTAAATGTCGAAGAAACCTCATTTTATTGAAAATTACGAAACGATACATTGTTCGTAACTAGTTTTATGTCCAACTAGCCAATTAATTGTTCTTGTTGGAATAAAATTAGACTGAATTTCGCCCTACCATTAATATTGTAAATTGTTCGTGATTTCAATAAGTCAATTCCATTTCGCACCAACTAGTAATCTTTCATGGAAATCAATTTTATACAATACGTAATTCAAATCATTTGGCACACAGACTGAACGAGACAGTTTCATGCACATGTTGTTATGATTATACAGTTAATAATAATAATAACAATCATTTTCCCCGCCTTAAAGAGGATAGAGGAGCGATAGATCGTTTGTTTCTGTTGTTGCAAGATCCATCTAAAATAGTTTTTCATTATGATGATGATATGGGCTCCCTGGTATATCCTCGTAGGGAACCTTTGTAATGTCTAAAGAGGTTATTTCGAAATGAAAAGTACCATTTTAGAACCGTTAGAAATCGTTTTTTTTTAATTCAAACACATTTTTACACCATTACTCTAGGCGCGCACTGGTGACATTTGTCACCGTGACAGTCGTTTCATCTCTTTGGCACTTTTAAAATGAGAAGAAGAGAGATATCTGTCACGGTGACAAAAAGTCACCAGTGCGCGCCTAGGGTTACGATCCACTTTGCGAAGTGACTTATTTTTATAGTGATTAGAGAAATTCCACGTTTGTATAGCGTAGGGGAAAACAGTCGCGGTCCTGCATGGATTTAGGATAGATTGGGTATAGTGATCGCGATTGATATTTTCAAGACCTAATAGCTCAGTACAGTGCGCGCCAAATAATATTGTATTTCATAGAAATAAGGCGAATATCGTGTAATATCAAAATATTTGCTGGGATATTTACAAATGCGTTCGGAAAAAGCGGAAACTTTCTCGATTATCGGGACTCGGATCATTCATTCAAATTTGACAGTTGTCATCGTTAACTTTCCCAAGTTTCCGCCAGCCTATCGAATATTGAATGAACGATGTTTCCACACATATCTCTCATTTCTGATAGAGGTCTTTAGACCGCATTTGTGAATAGGATTGTTTCTTCTCTTTGGATGGACATTATTCTAGATAAATTATGGTTTGGGGCGCACTGTTCACCCGTTAGTGTTGCCAATTATAAATATTAAACAGTTCCACTGCCACTGCGAAGTGTAGGACGTTTTGTCGCTAGCTAATGTAAAGCAGATAGCGTGTTCGATTAATAACGAGACCTTGCAATGGTTCGGTGACCGTACAATTATGTATAGGGCTACCTACCTCACGCAAGCGCGGATCCACCGTTCTTGATAAGTAGACTTGCGACGTCACACTGTCACGACATATCCTCAAATGGGGCATATTTATATCGATATCCTTATGCCTCCAAGTAAAAACAATGGATTGTGTGACTTCTAATGAGTGCTGGATCCGCTGTTACTCTCATGTGCGTTGCACTATGTTCAGGCGTTGGTGTAACTAGGGCTTATAGACGTATATTTTTGGATTTACTTTAGTTAACAGTAATACCTGGGGGTTTTTCTATATGTTTGTACCCCGACTTAGTTACGCCTGCGTCGTGTTTTCCAATACGTACTTAACTATTTAAATGCATAGTGAAAGCTGTTAAGATATCTTCGTGCGTATATTATTACGATAGGTGTACGAACGCATGGTACAAATACACTGGGTATTGTTAGAGAGCAGTAAAGGTATATATTTTTTCTACAGTCGAACCAAATCATTGTGCCACCTACTTTAAACCCTCAGTGATTGTAGGAGTTGAAACTTAATGCAATATTGAATCGTGTGATTGTCTGATGTTGTTATAAATGCTGTAATCTATATTTAAACTTAATACAGTCTTAATTGATAAGTCTTTTCCATAATTCCGTTATTTTGTCTTCAATATTCAAGAGCAATGTTTACGAGTGGAGTATGTTATATTGATCAATATCACAGATATAACAGAACCATTCGCATCTACTGTAAACCTTAAATGAAAGCATTGATCTATTTTTAATGCAATGTTGTAACATTCTTGTCATCGTGAAATTGCACTAGTGAACATAATATATATCAACAAGGCCTTAGATGTGTTAACTATTGTTACTTTATCTTTATACTCATATATATAAATCTTAGGTTGCAAATTTTATTGCTGTTGACAGTTAATTGTATAAACAGAAATTATCATGTTCAACAATTGATGCTATTTAGGTGTTACGTGAAAAATGTGATCAAGCAAATGTTAGTTAAGTTTCATATTTTATTATTAAAATAGATTGTTAAATAGGCTATGTAAATATTTAACAAATAAACAAATAAAATTATTAATTTACTAATTACGTGTTTATTTTAATTACCCATCTTGTATGTACTTCTCGATACAATACCTATTACTAATACGGCGGTAGTCATCAAGAAAGTGCATCTTAGTTGTACAACATTCTCGCCTAAGACCAGACAATCCAAAGGGTTCTAGGTTCAATTCCCAGTAAGGTTTATCTGTTAAATGATCATAAGTTTAGGACCTACACTAAATCCCATAGAATTTATTTCTATTACATGAATGAACCTATGGAAAAGTAAGGCTGTTAGTTGTGCTATCCTATGTTTGTTACCAGTTATTTAAATAATTTAATATGTACACAGAGAGTTACTCATCAACCTACCATTTTCTGTCAAATTTTCTCAAAAAATCTTAACAGGTAAACTCTATGCAATGAACACTTGTTTGAAGAAAAAATATTAAGAGTGTGTACTTGTCAAAAATGGCAGTAAGTACCTACTTACTTTCTAAAATGTAAGGAGCCTAAAGGACAGTATAAAGGTTTGGTACAGTCTAATCAATTTAGGGAAACATACTAATATAGTATGCTATTTCTTTCTAGTATCTCTGGATATCAGTGATCCGTACTGGAAATTGTCTAATAGGGAATACAAAGTCGATTGTGTCGATTGTCTAATCATTTAAAATATAGTTATTATTATTAGTAGCCCAAAATTTACATTCTAATGTTCCACTGGAGACTGGTACAGGGAACCTTGGACATCATACATAACAAAATCTACATTCCTAAGGGGGCAGCCCCTGAGAGAGTTATTTAGAATAACCTGGAAAACTGGTGATATAAAGGATTTTAGTAACTTTATTTTACATCTTTATTTAAAAAATAACAAAATTAAATACTTAAAATAATACTGTAAAATATTAAATGCTCTGTTTGGTGGTATGTAGACTGTTCATAACATTGACTACAAAGTTCAGCGCCGGGTACTTCTGTGCTGCCGTCATTAAAGAAACCTTTAGTACTGTTAACACGTTGGACAACAAGTAGCCTCCAACCGCTCCGAGGTAACAAGGAATGGGCCACTGCTGCCACGGTGTGTTCCAGTCTAATGGGATCACTACCGCTCCCAGCCACGCACCACTCAATGTCAGTAACGAATTATTGATGAGCATCTGAATTATAGTGTCCTTTCCATAAGTCTTGATTCCAAACAACAGCTGCATCGATGTCTCCACTCCAGAATGAGCAATCAGCGGAAACACCGTCAACAAGGTCATCAGAGCCGACAACATCAGCGTCTCTTCGTGACATTCCAGTATCGGAGCTCCGAAGAGTATTATCCCAACAAAAAAGCTAAATAACACGACCAGAAGAAACACGAACGATTTCAAGATATCACTGACTCTGTTCTTGCTGCCTTTGCTCTTCTTCGCTTGAATATCATTGGACGCATTCAAGTAGAAAGATTTTAACAATTCAGCCAAGAATATAAGAACTAAAATGTAAAATGAAGATCCATTTCCAACAGAATACAGTAAGCCTCGGTACGATATAAATGTAACGATACTGGGTAAATAAATGCAGGTTATTAGACTGGATATAGTGACTTTTCGCAATTCTAACTGATTATTGAGTGAAAACATGTTGCTTGCTGAGTAAAAATTCAATTATTTAATTAAAAACGAGTGCAGCAGATGAATGAGATGAATCAAAATTTTGTTGAAGAAATTGATATGATAACAAACGTCAGTATGACAACTGCTTGATTTGACAGGTTCTTTTTTTCACCTTTTGGACTTAGGATTTAAGTACAAGACTCCAGGCTACGTTTCAATAAAAAAATGCAATGTCTAGAGAAAATTTGACAAAGTTACATACAACCCGTGTTTTAGTTATATCGCTGTCGCGAATTTTCGGAAACTTCCCGTAAGCGGATTCTAAGACATCATTTGGTACAAAGAAAGTTTCCCACGAGACAAGTCACTCGATACATCGGATGTTGAAACGGGGCACAATCGAATAATAGGAATTACGTTTATTCTATTACTTTTATAGTTTGAGAGCACAAAACATCACCAGGTTTAAACTATACACTAAAACGCATTATATGTTTAAAGAAAACAATAAATCCATCCCATGGTTCCCATTCGACTGTAGCCTCCAAAAAATCTTAATTTATTTATTTTGTCTACATGTAGGTGCACTTGTCATTTTTGTCTATGATATTTTATAGCTTTTAAGCCTTACAGTTCTGGAACCAAACTGTTTGAGCAATTGTATCTGTCAGTAAGAAATGCGTTCATAAAAATTTAATTTTTGACAGCTGATTATAAAAATAACCTAAAAGTTATCCCAAAGAAATTTTAATTCCGCTAATTTATTTATTAAACGGTGAAGACACTATTGTTTCCAAATGACTTGATTAAAATTAAATCTTCATGATCCTGTAAATAGTAAAACAACATTCAAAAATGTCAAAACATTGGCAACCCAAGTGTTGTTGCGAAATGGTCAAAATTGTGAAGTTGTACAAAGTATAATCAGCAGTCGGTCGTAATCGATATGACGACACAAACTTTATAAATGAAAGGCGCCGTCGCGAGAGCCACCAGTTGAACTTTACTCAGTAAAACGTTCGGCTACAGTGCGAGCCAACGTTTTAATTCATAACAAATCGAATATCGTAGTTGTAGAATCGTGTCGTAAACAGTTTGTAAAAGTGATATCGAGTAATTACATAAAAATGCCTTGTCCATTTCTGGGATCGCTCAACCAAGCCTTCGTAAGGAATTACGGAGCTGCTCTGATGAAGCAGTACGGGAACTACTGCCCGGTGATATCGCGCGGGTTCCGCACGCTCGGCAACGACGAGACCAAGTGCCCCTTCATCAAGGACAACGCCATCGTCTCCGAGGCGCCCAAGGAGATGACCGAGGACATCGTGGAGACCGTCGCGCCATACAAGTACGAGAAGTTCTTCAACGACCAGATCAGTGCTAAGAAGAAGGATTACTCGTACCGTGTGTTCCGCAAGGTGTCCCGGCTGGCGGCCGACGGGGTGTACCCGCACGCGCTGGAGGGCGCCACCAACCGGCGCGTGACGGTGTGGTGCGCCAACGACTACCTGGGCACCTCGCGCCACCCCGTCGTGCAGGACGCCGCCATCAACGCCATCAAGTCCTACGGCACCGGCGCGGGAGGCACCCGCAACATCGCCGGCAACTCCCAGATGACCGAGAAACTCGAGGCAGAAATCGCACACCTCCACAAAAAGCCCGCAGCTCTCATCTTCAGCTCCTGCTTCGTTGCCAACGATGCAACACTCTCAACCTTAGCTCGAATCTTACCGGGATGTATTGTTTACTCAGACGCTGGCAACCATGCATCGATGATTCAAGGTATCCGCAATAGCCGGGCCCCCAAGCATATATTTAGGCACAACGACCCAAATCATCTTAGACAATTATTGGCAGAATCACCTGAAGGTGTACCGAAGCTAGTCGTATTTGAGACTGTCCACTCTATGAGTGGAGCAATTTGTCCCCTAGAAGAAATGTGCAATATAGCACATGAATATGGGGCATTGACTTTTGTCGATGAAGTGCATGCCGTGGGTTTATACGGGAAACACGGTGCAGGCATCGGGGAGGAGAGGGGGATCCAACACAAAATAGACATTGTGTCCGGAACACTGGGCAAAGCCTATGGCAATGTGGGAGGGTACATTGCCGGTTCCTCCCTCCTGGTGGATACCGTGAGATCTCTGGCACCGGGATTCATTTTTACAACTGCGTTACCACCGCCTGTGCTGGCGGGCTCGCTGGCGTCCATTAGACTCCTAGCCAGCGAGGAAGGCAGGAGTTTGAGGGCGAAGCACCAGGCCATCGTTCGGTACCTGAAGCTGTCTCTGCTGGTGGCGGGGCTGCCGCAGCTGCCGTCCGTCAGCCACATAGTCCCGGTGCCGATAAAGGGGGCGGACAAGGTGGCGCTCGTGGCGGAGTCCCTCATGAAGAGGGGTCACTACGTGCAGGCGATCAACTACCCGACGGTCGCGCGCGGCGAGGAGCGGCTGCGGTTCGCGCCCGGGCCCTACCACACGCCCGAGATGATCGACAGCCTCATCACTGCCCTGACTGAAGCATTCCACGAAAACAATATCGACTTCAACGAGTTCATGATAAACGGCACTTGCAGAGAGTGCAGCATGGAGTACAAGGTCGACATAGCGTACGAGGAGCCCTACAAGTTCCAAGTGCAGGTCTAAACCCACCGCAACCCTACGACCATGACTTATGTTTGCAGCATGACAGAAAAATCTAAAAAAAATGTTAAGAGATGTTGTATAGTTTAATTGTGTTATTTTTATTGTATATTTTATGGTTCGTGGTTCATGATAGGGAAATTAAAGATGTGGCAAAGGTTGTATCTGTTTTATTTAGTCCCAGTACTTGATGAGGCCGTCCCAGCCCGCGGTGAGCATCTTGCTGGGCTCGTGCGGGTGCCAGAGCGCCGCTATGCAGACACCGTCGTGCGCTTTCCATTTCTTGTACAGCTTCGTCGTCTTCCAATCCCAGATGTAGCATTTGCCGTCCGCGTCGCCGGAGACGAGGTAGCTGGAACAAATATAAAACTCTTAACGACTGAGACATCAGACAACAGAATTGACGGTGCATTTCCACAGAAGCGGGGCTGCACGAAGTTAAGCCGAGGCTTTGTTAGGGTATAAAAAAAAGAAAATAGGCTAACAAATATTCACAAACAAACAGTCACTAAGGTGTTATGATTTGAGCAATATTTGTAAGGTGAGGCTTAGTGGAACAATATCACTGGCCAATTTTTGTCAGCTCCACGAGCCCAGCTTTTGTGTAAACGCAGCCTTAGGTACTGTGACCTCATGGCGGTCTGCTAACTTTTTTTGTAACAGCCCTGAAGGTTTCGATAAAATCTTTATTCAAATTTCAAAGAGCATTGCATGTCTTACGATCTCTCTGAATACCTAATCAGTTCAAAGAACTTCGAGAGCCCCCCGTTTCTCATTCGGTCGGCAACTCGTTATCTTCATGTTGAATGCATCATCATACGAGTTCATATGCGAGTATTATATAAATAAATCGGAAGCCAGCGATTATCAGATAGGTTATTGGAAATAATCACGAGCCAAACACGAGATATCTACAAGTAGGGCGTACAGTACTTGCTTGTTACGTGACCTAGAGGCGTGACTTTGTTAAAAATAACCACGAATACCGTGACAACATTATCTCTCAGACTGAAACTATTCATAACATAATAGTACAAATAACGTAGGTAATGCAGATTCTGTAGCAACCATCATGAAAGTATCAGAAAACTAGTACCAGGTAGGACCTATCTTCTTCACGTCTAAAAACCACATTCTAGAACGAAAGACAAACATATGAAAATATTACGTATGTAATTTGCTTATAGTTTCCGTTTAGAATTATGTGTAAGATAAAACCATTGAATTTTGCGCAAGGATTTTTAAGTACCTAGGTATCTACAGTCGTTTATTCTTGCTCTAATTCACTGTACCATTATTACTAACTTTATGAATTGAATTCTGGTAATATGCCGGATATAATTTGTGATTACGCGGAAACTATTCAAGTTCAAGACTAAGGCGAATTAATTTTAGTAGGTACAGTACAGTTTACAACAAAAGTAGGTAGATGTAGTAAGGTAGATAATGCATTCCATTTTTCAATGATTGCTTTCTATCAGGCAAGGGAAAGCTATGTTATGCTAGTAGTAGCTTCTAATTCAAAACATTTCCTAAAAGATTTTACTAAAAACAGCCATAAAAATTAACCTTGTAAATATCTCTTCCTGTCGACATCATGTCAAGTTATACAAATATCAAAAATATAAGCGGTGCGAAGTCCAAGGTGTCTAGCTACTACTAACTTAATGTACCTATTTAAATTACGTTTCTATTTCACGGAGAAATTGCCATGAAAATTGCAAAATAGCGAGTACCTACGATAAGCAAATCTAAGCGTCTATAAGTACGTTCCTTTATTATAATAATTCATGATCATCCAGGGGTCACGGTGGGAAGGACACCTACAGCGGACGTCGTCTGTCGCCGCTCAGCAGTCATTTATTCATGGGTGATCAGAATTGAATAAACGTTTCGCGCGAGACCGAGGGGTCGCCGGGCCTATAGATATACAGGCGTCATCAGATTTTGTTGAGTGAGCACGTAAGTTATTCATGTAGTTCTACAGACATTAGGCTATGCGCGCACTGGTGATATTTTGCACTGTTTCAGAATCTCTTCTTGTCATTTTGAAAGTGCAAAAGAGATGAAAGGACTCACGGTGAGAAAAAGTCACCTGCTATCAATCAATCAATCAATCAACAGCCTTGGTCCGTCCACTGCTGAACGTAGGCCTCCTTTAAAGGAGGCCACCTGCTAGCTTAAATGAAATTGATGCATAGGGTGTTGATATAATATGGAAACTTTAGATGTGTACCTAGGTGCATATTTTTGGCTGTTTATGTCTGTAGATGTCTATTTGAATACCTGACTTAGGTACGTGCTCACTTACATGTGATGTTGACTGTATGCAAATATAATGTCAAATAGCGACAGACGTCAATTCACGCGACAGCTGTCAATCTAGACTCGTGACAGTTATCTGTTGTCAACATTATCTGAGGGCACGGTCGTGCCCTCGCCAAGACGAGCCAAGCGAAGCGCAAGGGCACTACCTATCTTTTCTCGAAAGGTTTCGCCGTTTTTTTGAACCCTCATAACTTTGGTTTGAATGATGCTAAATAGTTAAAATTTTCAAGATAGAATGCACTCAGTACACTTATTAAACATACAAAGTTTGAATACCGTAGCTTTGATACTTTGGTTTTTATTAACATGTAAAAACCTCCGATTTCGTCACTGACTGACTGACTGACTGACTGACTGACTGACTGACTCACTGATCATCAAAATTATAGGGTACTTCCTGAAGTCTTAGAAAGCTGAAATTTGGTATGGAAGCTGCTATTAGTATACAAACAAAAGAAAAATTATAAAAGTTTAAACTTTACCCCCCCAACCCCTAAAATTAGGGGATGGCAGTTTGTATGAAACAAAAAATTCTTAAGGTGGTTCCTAAAGGTCTAGAAAGCTGAAATTTGGTATGTAAGCTGCTATCAGTGCACAAAAAAGAGAAAAATTATAAAAGTATAAACTTTACCCCCCCAGCCCCTAAAATTGGGGGATGGCAATTTGTATGAAACATAAAATTCTTAAGGTGGTTCCTAAAGGTCTAGAAAGCGGAAATTTGGTATGTAAGCTGCTATCAGTGCACAAAAAAGAGAAAAATTATAAAAGTTTAAACTTTACCCCCCCAGCCCCTAAAATTGGGGGATGGCAATTTGTATGAAACATAAAATTCTTAGGCTACTTCCTGAAGTTCTAGGAAGCTGAAATTTGGTATGTAAGCTGATACTAGTATACAAACAATGAAAATTATGAGAAAACCCAAAACTTTACCCCCTCAACCCCTAAATTAGGGGATGGCAATTTCTATGAAACGTCCGTATTATTATCATATAAAAAAAGTAGTAGTAACTGGCCGCATAGGTACCTACTGTACTTTAGTGTACCTACATATGTACATACATATGTAGTATTGTCTGGTTCGATGGCTCATTTGGTAGTGACCTCTGCCTTCTGAACACGTGTTCATGAACACAAATGTTTGTACTGTGCGGGAATCGAACTCACGACCCTTGGTTCAAAAGGCAGGATTTACTACCAATTGAGCCACTGAGCCAGCCAGAATATATTACGTACATACAATACTCGTATATATGTATATAAACGCGAATAAAATCGCCTAATAGCGAAGTATCGCCCTGATCTATCACAATTTGTAAACAGTTTGCCAATAAAAAAAAATAACGATAGGTATTATGCAAAACAATAAAATGGTTTTTATATCTTATAACAAATAAAAACTACGTAGATCATAATTTTTCAAAAATACACGGTAATCAAGGCCTGTTGTTCACTTTTACGTGACGGTGATATCAGTCGTTGACGCTAGATGGCACTGGATGTACTTTACATCGCGCTATCGTCTTGTTTTTCTGGAAGCCTTAAATAGCGAAGTGATCAAGCGGGCCGTTGTCGATCGTTCGTTTCGTGGTCTGCTGTTCGTTGTCGTTTGTTCGTTGTCGTTTTCGTTTCGTTTCGTTTGTTTGGAAATAAAATATTCGAATTTCGCTGTTCGCATTTGTTTTTTCGTAGGTTATAATAATAACAATAATAATTAGTTTCTTAAAGATTCTTGTCCAAATTGTTAGATAGAAGAATTTCGTTGTTATTTTCTTAGATTTAGTTTAAGTAAGGATTGCTTTATTATTATATAATTTCACTGTTTATTTAGAATCAGTAAGTTTATAGGAGTTTAAGATTAGTGTAGATTTTTTATTGATAGTTAGTAATGCTTTTCTAGTATTTTAGGTTTAGTTTATTTCCAGTACATTTTCCTTGTCACTTGTCTAAAATATAAGAGTCAACGTTTTGTATATACCTAGTAGTTAGTTTGATTACTTAGACTTAATATTTATCATGGTTTCCGAAATTGTTTTACTGGAAGTAGAGGTAGGACCCCGCCGTCATCGTGTGGTAAATATGCCGGGAGATGGCTCCTGCCTTTTTCATTCCTTGGCGTATTTGATGTACGAAAGAATTGACTTTGACATAACGCGGCAAGTAAGGAGTGATATAGTGCGATATGTTGTAGATCACTGGGCTGAACTGCAACTTTATACTTGTGCCGAGGACGGGGAACCCTATCGTGATTCCGATAGTTATTCACGGGATATGTTGAATCCCAATACTTATGGTGCATCCTCTGAACTCATGGGTGCCGCAGCTATTTATCCTTTTACTTTTGAAGTTTATCAAAGTAATGTTTTAAGGGGAACTTTTTCCTACATCGGCGGTCCTGTGAAACGTTTGCGATTCAGTGGAAGTTCTTTAAGTGGGCACTATGACGTTCTAATTCCTATAACCACTTCTCCGAATAATAATTCTACCAACGACGCAGTTTTCAATACTGAAAATCTCGTAGTTTCCACTACGAAGAAAGTAGGAAGACCTAAAAAAAATAAGCCGGGGAGACCGAAAACATCTGAACTATCGCGAAATGAACAAATTCGGCACGCTGCAGCCAAATATCGCAAAACTCACCCCGATGAACGAAAAAATACGGTTCTACGCTATAGCCAATCCCATCCGGAGGTAAACCGAGACGCAGTTGCTCGATACTCGGCTACCCACCCAGAAGTACACCGTGAGGCGGTTGCACGCTATTCGGTTTCCCATCCGGAGGTTCATCAAAACGCGGTTGCACGATACTCGGCTTCCCACCCAGAAGTACACCGTGAGGCGGTTGAACGTTACTCGGCTTCCCACCCAGAAGTACACCGTGAGGCGGTTGTACGATACTCTGCTTCCCACCCAGAAGTACACCGTGAGGCGGTTGCACGATACTCGGCATCCCACCCAGAAGTACACCGTGAGGCGGTTGCACGGTACTCGGCATCCCACCCAGAAGTACACCGTGCGGCGGTTGAACGTTACTCGGCTCTCCACCCAGAAGTACACCGTGAGGCGGTTGCACGTTACTCGGCTTCCCACCCAGAAGTACACCGTGAGGCGGTTGCACGCTATTCGGCTTCGCACCCAGAAGTATACCGCGCAAGTGCAAGTCGTAAAAGGTTGAACGAGAAATTACAGTTCAAGATTAAAAATGTTGAAAAAATTATAAAAGAGTTAAGTTCCAAAATAAATGATAGACTAGAGGCAGAAAGGCTTATTAAATGGAGTCTATATAATCGACAACAAACTTTGGGAAGCCTATTAAAATCGGCTGAAAAAATAAAGAATATGTGTGTATCGGCTTTGGAGAAGCTAAAAAAATGTCCTGATAATACAACCGTGCGTGAAAAACTTGAAACGTTTCTAGGAAAACTTGAACATCGTAATAATCAAGAACCGTTTTATAGGGAACACACGTACAAAGTCTACTCTAACCAAAACGCCATTGCAATTGATGACACAGGCAAAGCTGTGTTTGAGAAAACGGAAAGTCATGGTAAAGGTGTAATCTGGAGTTGTAGTGATGCAATATGCACTTTAGATGAACAGTTATTAATTACAATAAGATCAATATTTGAAGAATTTAACTACAAATCACCAGCCGAAATGTATCCTCTATATTTGAATAAACGTCTTAAAGCTAATATCTCATACATCAACAGTGTAAAGTGCCATTCGCCTCGATTAAGAACAATAATTAGAGAAATGTATCAGTTACAAAGTGATTGCGATATCTTACAAGAAATAGACCACTCGTTAAAAACCATTAACGTGCAGAAAATAAAAGAACTTGGGGAAAATCACACTCCTGGGAGTGTAGCTGTTGAAGGATTGGAACATCAGGAAATTGTAGAAGATTCTATTATTGATCAGTTTAAAGATGCATTTAAGTTATTTACTAAAAAAAATTTAGATACTCCTAAATTAGACTGTATGTCATGTGATAAACTTTTCAGTTCTAAAGATATTACAAATCTTAATCGTTTACGTAAGCCTATTACTACAAGTGTTTGGTCACAGCTTATTCAATACTATAGATCTAAAAATATGGACCATAGCCCACATATATGCCACATGTGCTTGACAAAAATTAGAGCTAACCAAATTCCAGCTACGTGTCTACTTAATGACATGTGTGTCGATACAATTCCATCGGAGATAAGCCAGCTAAATGATTACGAAAAGCTCTTAATACAGCGTGCAAAGGCTTTCCAGGTAGTGGTGTCTATGAATCCTGTAGCCAACAAATCTTTACCAAATCGAGAGATGGTCAAAAAATGTAAAGGCAGAACATTTCACCTACCTTTGCCTCTCACAGAAACACTGGTCAAATTGCCGAAACCAGAAGATCCTTTAAATATAAACCAAGAACTTTACATAATGATACGGGGACGACCAACTAAATCTAAGATTATTTGGGAAGATATAGTCGACATCAATAACGTCTACGCCGCACTTCTTTACCTAAAACGAATTAATCCGCTTTACTCTGAAATAAAATTACCAAATATTCCTAATCATTTATTTCAAACAATGAATAATAATAATTTACAGCATGTAATCGAAACAAACATTAATCAGGGTGAAAATATAAATGCATTAGATACATTATTGACTCCGGTGACCGCAAATAATTTATTAGATTACGAGCAATATACTATTTATCCATTGTACGAAAAAAGGAGAAATGCATTAATTTCAGACCTTTATCAAATGAAGACCGTTAACACAGCTCCTATATATTCTACAGACAAGGATCTCGATGTTAAGTGTTTTCCTTATTTATATCCAGAAGGAAAATTCGGCCAATTTCATGTACGTACACAGAAGTTAACGTCCAGTGAATATATCAAAGCTAGGTTGATGTCTAAACATTCACAATTTCGATTAGACCAACAATATTTATTTTTTTTATTACATGATTCAAATATACGACAATTGAATTCGGGAATATTTTATAAAATGAACACAGTCAATCAAAAACAAAAAATTACCGCTGAACAATATTTACAGATGTTAAATAACGATGAATTAGAAGGAGATCTGACTGCCATATTCGCTAGGTTGAGAAACACAGAACAATTTTGGAAAAAACCACGCAACGACGTGAACTGTATGACACAACATTATGGACCAGCCACTTGGTTCCTCACGATGAGCCCGTCCGAGTGGTTGTGGGACGACTTAAGAGAATACTTACTGGAAGTGAATAGAAGTGAGATGGCGAATAAGACAACAAGTGAATTAGTAGCCTTAGATCCAGTATCCACTTCACGTTTCATTGATAATAAATTTCATGCAATATTAGATTTTCTCACATCCGCCAGTAAACCTCTTGGAGAAATTGAACACTACTTTTGGAGGCGGGAGTACCAGTCTCGTGGTGCTCAACATTTCCATTTGATGCTATGGGTGAAAGGAGCTCCTGTGCTTCATGATTCACCAATTGATGAGGTAGCAGCTTTTATCTCCAAGTATGTTACTTGTGAAGTACCTAAAAAAAATCTTGCACCTACTCTTCACCAACGCGTCGTTGGATACCAAACTCACAAACATAACAAATATTGTATGAGACAAAAAAAAACAAAGAAAGGATTTATATCAGTGTGTCGATTTGGATTCCCTCGACCCGTTACTGAAATTCTTACTATTAGAGATACAGCTGAAGCGGTCGCAGCTAGAAAAACTCTTTGTCCTAACAAACGTTTATATAATATAGTACGCAAAAAGGAATCAGAGATGATAAACGATTATAATCCTGCTGTATTACTGGCATGGAATGGCAACATCGATATTCAATATGTTGGCGAAAAAACTGCTATTCTAAACTATTATGTAACTAAATATACAACAAAATCAGAAAAGACACATGCTTTCGTTGATTTCGACGACATAAACTCTACAAAGAGCTTGCGAAGTCGGTTGTTTAATATCGGCCTAAGATTACTATCCAATCGCGAGTGTGGTGCATTAGAAGCCAGCGATACTTTGTTAGGCATTCCATTGTACAGTACGGATCCCCATACGACGATAAGGTGGCTAGATGTTAACATGCATCGGAATCGAAGGGTGAAGTCTAAAGCGGAAATGACAGCACTCAATCCCGATTCTACAAACATATATTATGAATCGTGGATCGACGACAAATATCCAACTAGGCCAAAAGAGTTAGAAAATGAAAACCTGTTTAATTTTTCAAAATTCTATGATGTAGTAAAAACGCGACCAGTTTCTAAACAAGCAGTATATTATACCCTGGACGAAGGTAAATCTTACTTAAAAAAAAGAGACAGACCCTATCTCATAAACTTTTATATGTACGATGTAGAGCAAATGCCAGAAAAGTATTATTTTTCAATGCTGTTATTGTTCAGACCATGGCGTAGCCTTCAAGATCTCAAAATGGGATTTGAGACATACACGGAGGCTTTTAATTCCGTGAAAGATGTAATGAAGGATGAGCTTAAACATATCAATGTACGCATTGATTTACAAAATCAACTAACAAAAGCGTTCGAAATGGTAGAGACTAAGTTGGCTGAAATGAATGAGGAGAACGAGAATGTTGACGAAGATGAGGGTCCTGATAACCCTTTAGATTTCGAAGCTCTAGAAGCTGTAAATGCAATGGGAGATTTTAATAATTTGAACGATGGTGAAGAGATAAACGATTTAGATGATATGATGAAAAAGCTTAATAGAGACCAAAGGAAAGTGTTCAATATGGTGACGGATACTTTGTCTAATGACAAAGAAATCCTTCGTTGTTTTGTAAGTGGTACAGGAGGGACTGGTAAAAGTTTTATAATTAAAATTCTTAAAGTGTGGGTTCAAAAACATTTGCACAAGAAAGTAGCTGTAGCCGCTCCAACGGGTATAGCGGCCTTTAATGTCAATGGTTTGACAATTCACCGATTACTTCAATTGCCCGTTGAACATAAACAAACCCCGAAATATAGGCCACTTTCCGATGAAGTGCTCCAAGTTCTTCGAACAGATTTGAAAGATGTTGTTTTGTTAATAATAGATGAAGTTTCAATGATATCAAACGTAACATTGGCTTACATACACTTGCGACTAGCCGAAATATTTGATACTATGGACGAAGAAAACGGGTGGTTTGGTAAACTAAACATACTAGTCTTTGGAGATCTTTTACAGCTACCGCCTGTAAGGGAAAATTCGCCTTTTATAAAATTATCGTCTCGAGAAGTTACAAGGCTAATAGGTGCTCTTAATTTTCCGAACCTATGGGAAGACCTCTTTAAATACGAAGAGTTAACGCAAAATATGAGACAAATAAATGATATGACGTTCGTAGAAATGCTTCTAAGAATACGAGTAGGAATCACTATAGATGAAGACCGACGTGTATTATCGGAACGTTTGATTTCTCTTAAGTCAAATACAAACGAGGGTAGATTACGTGAAATAACGAAATGTCTCAGTCAGCTTCCTGCAGATACAGTTTGTTTGCTACCAACCAGAAATATGGCCCAACAGCTAAATGATGCCATGTTACAAGCTCTACCTCATCCAGAAATTACACTCCAAGCCACAGATAGTGTCGATTGTCCAAGATATCTTGCAAAAAGAGCTCGCGAATGCATTGATAAGTACGAGGAGGATGCATCTATGACAGCAGGTTTAGAAAAAACTATAATTATTAAAAAAGGAGTGAAAGTGATGCTTAAACGTAATATAGATGTTTCTTTAGGTCTTGTCAACGGTGCTATAGGTATAGTTCATAAAGTAGAATGGGACTTGAATGACAAGATTAAGGCAAGAAAAGTTGTAATCATTTTCAATAACGGTCTTAAACATGACCTTGCACCCGTAAAATCAAAATTTGAAGTTATCAACAGAGCATTCGTTCACCGCGAACAATTTCCAATCTGTGTTGCATATGCAATAACAATACATAAAAGCCAAGGATTGAGCTTGAACAGTGCTCTTATTGATATTGGATCATCAACTTTCTCGTATGGACAGGCGTATGTAGCCCTCTCCAGAGTGACAAATTTACAAGGTTTACACCTTGTTAATATTGACTTTAGCAGTATTAAAGCACAACCGACAGCTATAGTTGAATATAATCGCCTAAGAACAAAGTACCGCCCTGACCTATCACTCATTTTAAACAGTAAACTATCAAACAAAAAAGGCAAAGATAGAGAGTGGGCTATTAAAAAAAGTGTAGCTGCTGCGCAAGAAATATACCCCAAAAAAAGGAGGAAAAAATAAACTTAAAAGTATCTAACCAACTTACAAAATTAATGAAATCCCACCAAAAACATTTTGATGTAAAATGTTGCTAAGACGAGTCTATGTAGCGATAAGCTGTGAGAAAGTTATCAGATCTCACATAAAGCCAGGCTCTAAGGATTGCACGCTACAAAATCAAAAGCTCTACTTATCAAATATATTATGAACATTAGCGACACGCTTCGAACGGGTTCGACTGCAGCGCCATCTGCCGGGCTGATTTGTGAATCTAAACCATCCATGACGCCACTCAAACGCATACAGAAAAAATCATTTAAATCGGTCAAGCCGTTTAGGAGGAGTTCAATGACATACACACGTACAGCAGAATTATATATATAAAGATATGAAAAAGTAGTCAGATGTAGAACGAATGTTCTTAATCCAGCATGAGCCCTTACATTACCAGACTTCACAACTTCTACATTTCAGTCTTTAACATGTGGTTTGGCGGTTTTGCTAGTTCTGCATCATGAAGATTTCACGTATTATCGGGACGTTCTTTTTCTGTAAAAGCGACAAAAATATTTTTTATGTTTTTAGTAGGCTTCCCAAAGTTTATTGTCGATTTTGAAAAACCCATTTAATAAGTCTTTCTACCTATTGTCTACCATTTATTTTAGAACTTAATTCTTTTAATATTTTTTCAAAATTATTTTTACACTGAAGCTGTAATTTCTCGTTCAAACTTTGCGACTTGCAGCTACTAAAATTACTTCCGGATGAGAGATTGAGTGTCGTGTCATCTCACAGTGTACTTCTGGGTGCGAAGCCAAGTATTGTGCAACCGCCTCACGGTGTACTTCTGGGTACGAAGCCGAGTATCGTGCAACCGCCTAACGGGGTACTTCTGGGTACGAAGCCGAGTATTGTGCAACCGCCTCACGGTGTACTTCTGGGTATGAAGCCGAGTATCGTGCCACCGCGTCTCTGTGTACTTCTGGGTACGAAGCCGAGTACCGTGCAACCGCCTAACGGGGTACTTCTGGGTACGAAGCCGAGTATCGTGCAACTGCCTAACGGGGTACGAAGCCGAGTATCGTGCAACCGCCTCATCGTGTACTTCTGGGTACGAAGCCGAGTATCGTGCAACCGCCTAACGGGGTGCTTCTGGGTACGAAGCCTAGTATCGTGCAACCGCCTCACGGTTTATTTCTGGGTGGAAAGCCGAGTATCGTGCAACCGCGTCTATGTGTACTTCTGAGTGCGAAACCGAGTATCGTGCAACCGCGTCTCTGTGTACTTCTGGGTGCGAAACCGAGTATCGTGCAACCAAAACCAAAACCAAAATCGTGGTTGAGTAGCGTAGCGCAACCGTTTCTCGACTAATTTGCGGATGTGATTGTCTGTATATGGCGATTTAAAAAGAGTAACTACCGAGTTTCTTGCCGTTTCTTCTCGGTAGAAATTTACTTTCCGAACACGGCGGTAGCTTCTTTTAAATTGCTTTTATTCACATTTTTACATTACTTCTTACTTTGTACATTATTTTTTACTTGACGATTGATAAGTGCTTATTTTAAGTCTATGTGAATAAAGGTATTTTGAATTTGAATATAGCTTAAGACTGTATTTTTTTCGATCCTCAGAGTGAATTTTACAATTGGTGGCTGCAGCGTGGATAAATATGATATACTAGCGATCCGCCCCGGCTTCGCACGGGTTCAATACTATTTTTTCCAGTTAACTCTCGTTCCCGTGGGAACTTCGGGAATATCTTTCTTAGTGCACCTTGACGGTACCTAAGCTACGTTCGTTCCAAATTTCAAGTGCCTTCGTTTAGCCGTTTAGGCTGTGCGTTGATATGTCAGTCAGTTTCTCCTTTTATATATTTAGATGTACACCATCGCCCTGCGCGCCGCAGATCGGTCTACGGCCTCGCATAAACTGTTTTTAGTTTAGCCGACCATTTATAATGTATTATATACGTTGATCGCGTACTACACACATATATCTTTATAATTATATAATGGCTTAAGAGCTTGAGAGGATAGAGGGCTATTATAAATGGTATCTCCGATATCCAGGAAATAAATGCAAAAATAAAAAAGAGAGAATAAGTAAATGTACAATACTGCAATAAATAAGCAACCTACAAAAAGAAGTGAAATCCCACCAAAAACATTTTCATGTAAAATGTAGCCAAGACGAGAGCGAGACCACTGTCAAAAAGTCATCAGATGTCATGAAGAGCCAAGTTTATTACAACTCTACACGCCCCCAATTCTACAAGCATCTTACGTCTCAATCACAAATTAAACATCTTTGCAAAAATATGTGGCTTGGCCGTTGAGCTTTCGTAAGAACAATTTTGAAAGAGGAAAAAGAATTACGTTCCTTCATTAAATGCGAAACGGCCATCCACATATTTTTGCAAAGATGTTAAATTTGTGATTGAGACGTAAGATGCTTGTAGAATTGGGGGCGTGTAGAGTTGTAATAAACTTGGCTCTTCATGACATCTGATGACTTTTTGACAGTGGTCTCGCTCTCGTCTTGGCTACATTTTACATGAAAATGTTTTTGGTGGGATTTCACTTCTTTTTGTAGGTTGCTTATTTATTGCAGTATTGTACATTTACTTATTCTCTCTTTTTTATTTTTGCATTTATTTCCTGGATATCGGAGATACCATTTATAATAGCCCTCTATCCTCTCAAGCTCTTAAGCCATTATATAATTATAAAGATATATGTGTGTAGTACGCGATCAACGTATATAATACATTATAAATGGTCGGCTAAACTAAAAACAGTTTATGCGAGGCCGTAGACCGATCTGCGGCGCGCAGGGCGATGGTGTACATCTAAATATATAAAAGGAGAAACTGACTGACATATCAACGCACAGCCTAAACGGCTAAACGAAGGCACTTGAAATTTGGAACGAACGTAGCTTAGGTACCGTCAAGGTGCACTAAGAAAGATATTCCCGAAGTTCCCACGGGAACGAGAGTTAACTGGAAAAAATAGTATTGAACCTCAAAATGGGATTTGAGACATACACGGAGGCTTTTAATTCCGTGAAAGATGTAATGAAGGATGAGCTTAAACATATCAATGTACGCATTGATTTACAAAATCAACTAACAAAAGCGTTCGAAATGGTAGAGACTAAGTTGGCTGAAATGAATGAGGAGAACGAGAATGTTGACGAAGATGAGGGTCCTGATAACCCTTTAGATTTCGAAGCTCTAGAAGCTGTAAATGCAATGGGAGATTTTAATAATTTGAACGATGGTGAAGAGATAAACGATTTAGATGATATGATGAAAAAGCTTAATAGAGACCAAAGGAAAGTGTTCAATATGGTGACGGATACTTTGTCTAATGACAAAGAAATCCTTCGTTGTTTTGTAAGTGGTACAGGAGGGACTGGTAAAAGTTTTATAATTAAAATTCTTAAAGTGTGGGTTCAAAAACATTTGCACAAGAAAGTAGCTGTAGCCGCTCCAACGGGTATAGCGGCCTTTAATGTCAATGGTTTGACAATTCACCGATTACTTCAATTGCCCGTTGAACATAAACAAACCCCGAAATATAGGCCACTTTCCGATGAAGTGCTCCAAGTTCTTCGAACAGATTTGAAAGATGTTGTTTTGTTAATAATAGATGAAGTTTCAATGATATCAAACGTAACATTGGCTTACATACACTTGCGACTAGCCGAAATATTTGATACTATGGACGAAGAAAACGGGTGGTTTGGTAAACTAAACATACTAGTCTTTGGAGATCTTTTACAGCTACCGCCTGTAAGGGAAAATTCGCCTTTTATAAAATTATCGTCTCGAGAAGTTACAAGGCTAATAGGTGCTCTTAATTTTCCGAACCTATGGGAAGACCTCTTTAAATACGAAGAGTTAACGCAAAATATGAGACAAATAAATGATATGACGTTCGTAGAAATGCTTCTAAGAATACGAGTAGGAATCACTATAGATGAAGACCGACGTGTATTATCGGAACGTTTGATTTCTCTTAAGTCAAATACAAACGAGGGTAGATTACGTGAAATAACGAAATGTCTCAGTCAGCTTCCTGCAGATACAGTTTGTTTGCTACCAACCAGAAATATGGCCCAACAGCTAAATGATGCCATGTTACAAGCTCTACCTCATCCAGAAATTACACTCCAAGCCACAGATAGTGTCGATTGTCCAAGATATCTTGCAAAAAGAGCTCGCGAATGCATTGATAAGTACGAGGAGGATGCATCTATGACAGCAGGTTTAGAAAAAACTATAATTATTAAAAAAGGAGTGAAAGTGATGCTTAAACGTAATATAGATGTTTCTTTAGGTCTTGTCAACGGTGCTATAGGTATAGTTCATAAAGTAGAATGGGACTTGAATGACAAGATTAAGGCAAGAAAAGTTGTAATCATTTTCAATAACGGTCTTAAACATGACCTTGCACCCGTAAAATCAAAATTTGAAGTTATCAACAGAGCATTCGTTCACCGCGAACAATTTCCAATCTGTGTTGCATATGCAATAACAATACATAAAAGCCAAGGATTGAGCTTGAACAGTGCTCTTATTGATATTGGATCATCAACTTTCTCGTATGGACAGGCGTATGTAGCCCTCTCCAGAGTGACAAATTTACAAGGTTTACACCTTGTTAATATTGACTTTAGCAGTATTAAAGCACAACCGACAGCTATAGTTGAATATAATCGCCTAAGAACAAAGTACCGCCCTGACCTATCACTCATTTTAAACAGTAAACTATCAAACAAAAAAGGCAAAGATAGAGAGTGGGCTATTAAAAAAAGTGTAGCTGCTGCGCAAGAAATATACCCCAAAAAAAGGAGGAAAAAATAAACTTAAAAGTATCTAACCAACTTACAAAATTAATGAAATCCCACCAAAAACATTTTGATGTAAAATGTTGCTAAGACGAGTCTATGTAGCGATAAGCTGTGAGAAAGTTATCAGATCTCACATAAAGCCAGGCTCTAAGGATTGCACGCTACAAAATCAAAAGCTCTACTTATCAAATATATTATGAACATTAGCGACACGCTTCGAACGGGTTCGACTGCAGCGCCATCTGCCGGGCTGATTTGTGAATCTAAACCATCCATGACGCCACTCAAACGCATACAGAAAAAATCATTTAAATCGGTCAAGCCGTTTAGGAGGAGTTCAATGACATACACACGTACAGCAGAATTATATATATAAAGATATGAAAAAGTAGTCAGATGTAGAACGAATGTTCTTAATCCAGCATGAGCCCTTACATTACCAGACTTCACAACTTCTACATTTCAGTCTTTAACATGTGGTTTGGCGGTTTTGCTAGTTCTGCATCATGAAGATTTCACGTATTATCGGGACGTTCTTTTTCTGTAAAAGCGACAAAAATATTTTTTATGTTTTTAGTAGGCTTCCCAAAGTTTATTGTCGATTTTGAAAAACCCATTTAATAAGTCTTTCTACCTATTGTCTACCATTTATTTTAGAACTTAATTCTTTTAATATTTTTTCAAAATTATTTTTACACTGAAGCTGTAATTTCTCGTTCAAACTTTGCGACTTGCAGCTACTAAAATTACTTCCGGATGAGAGATTGAGTGTCGTGTCATCTCACAGTGTACTTCTGGGTGCGAAGCCAAGTATTGTGCAACCGCCTCACGGTGTACTTCTGGGTACGAAGCCGAGTATCGTGCAACCGCCTAACGGGGTACTTCTGGGTACGAAGCCGAGTATTGTGCAACCGCCTCACGGTGTACTTCTGGGTATGAAGCCGAGTATCGTGCCACCGCGTCTCTGTGTACTTCTGGGTACGAAGCCGAGTACCGTGCAACCGCCTAACGGGGTACTTCTGGGTACGAAGCCGAGTATCGTGCAACTGCCTAACGGGGTACGAAGCCGAGTATCGTGCAACCGCCTCATCGTGTACTTCTGGGTACGAAGCCGAGTATCGTGCAACCGCCTAACGGGGTGCTTCTGGGTACGAAGCCTAGTATCGTGCAACCGCCTCACGGTTTATTTCTGGGTGGAAAGCCGAGTATCGTGCAACCGCGTCTATGTGTACTTCTGAGTGCGAAACCGAGTATCGTGCAACCGCGTCTCTGTGTACTTCTGGGTGCGAAACCGAGTATCGTGCAACCAAAACCAAAACCAAAATCGTGGTTGAGTAGCGTAGCGCAACCGTTTCTCGACTAATTTGCGGATGTGATTGTCTGTATATGGCGATTTAAAAAGAGTAACTACCGAGTTTCTTGCCGTTTCTTCTCGGTAGAAATTTACTTTCCGAACACGGCGGTAGCTTCTTTTAAATTGCTTTTATTCACATTTTTACATTACTTCTTACTTTGTACATTATTTTTTACTTGACGATTGATAAGTGCTTATTTTAAGTCTATGTGAATAAAGGTATTTTGAATTTGAATATAGCTTAAGACTGTATTTTTTTCGATCCTCAGAGTGAATTTTACAATTGGTGGCTGCAGCGTGGATAAATATGATATACTAGCGATCCGCCCCGGCTTCGCACGGGTTCAATACTATTTTTTCCAGTTAACTCTCGTTCCCGTGGGAACTTCGGGAATATCTTTCTTAGTGCACCTTGACGGTACCTAAGCTACGTTCGTTCCAAATTTCAAGTGCCTTCGTTTAGCCGTTTAGGCTGTGCGTTGATATGTCAGTCAGTTTCTCCTTTTATATATTTAGATGTACACCATCGCCCTGCGCGCCGCAGATCGGTCTACGGCCTCGCATAAACTGTTTTTAGTTTAGCCGACCATTTATAATGTATTATATACGTTGATCGCGTACTACACACATATATCTTTATAATTATATAATGGCTTAAGAGCTTGAGAGGATAGAGGGCTATTATAAATGGTATCTCCGATATCCAGGAAATAAATGCAAAAATAAAAAAGAGAGAATAAGTAAATGTACAATACTGCAATAAATAAGCAACCTACAAAAAGAAGTGAAATCCCACCAAAAACATTTTCATGTAAAATGTAGCCAAGACGAGAGCGAGACCACTGTCAAAAAGTCATCAGATGTCATGAAGAGCCAAGTTTATTACAACTCTACACGCCCCCAATTCTACAAGCATCTTACGTCTCAATCACAAATTAAACATCTTTGCAAAAATATGTGGCTTGGCCGTTGAGCTTTCGTAAGAACAATTTTGAAAGAGGAAAAAGAATTACGTTCCTTCATTAAATGCGAAACGGCCATCCACATATTTTTGCAAAGATGTTAAATTTGTGATTGAGACGTAAGATGCTTGTAGAATTGGGGGCGTGTAGAGTTGTAATAAACTTGGCTCTTCATGACATCTGATGACTTTTTGACAGTGGTCTCGCTCTCGTCTTGGCTACATTTTACATGAAAATGTTTTTGGTGGGATCATCTTATCTTTGTCCTATAGGTGCTTTCGTTTTGGGGCCAGCACTTCAAGGGTTACAAGAATTTTTCCCCCAGTTATTTTAATATATTCTCACAACATAGTGGCCTTCTGTCTGCTCATGGAAAGCGAAAGGGAAGCCCAAATAAACAAATCGAACACTTGTCAGTTGCCACCGCCATTCTGGCCTGTAGAATTTTTCTGGCTATACACAGACTTGTCCCTTATAAAAAAGTTCTTTGTCTGTTGTTTATCTGACCGTACCGCTCAATGACCGGAACTTAGACCTGGACCAAACCTGAAGGTTTCTTTATGCTGAAGCTTAAAGCTCAACATAGTGCGTCATCAAAGGATCACGCCGTTTATGAACCTCATGATTATCTGAATTGTATATCTCTACCGAACGATCGGTAAACACGTTATATCTCTAAAATAAGCACGCACTAGAAATGTCGGACTTGAACCAGCGACTCCCGGGTTATAGGCCAAGATGTGACCTAATGCGCTGCCTGCCGCCACTCTATTCAATACTTTTGTACACAATGTATATTGTATTACTATTAACAGCAACTGTATGCAACATTAATTTATCGAAGGCACGTGTATTGTGAAGCGTGCATATTAATTTCGTACTAACGTAACATTTAAATATCCTTATTTTTTTCTAACGATCATTTCCGCGTAACAGCAGACGAACAGGGTTACCATGGCACTAAATCCCTGTTCCAGGTTTCTCGCCAGCAGGCCGAACTCAAAAAGACGGTGATAATAGATTCCCTTGCACCCCACACGTTCATAATCTACCTGCAGACGGCCACTGCTGGACGTAGGGTCTCCGCTTATGACAATTGTCATTTGGGGATTTGCCTTAGTCACTACATTTGGAAAGCTGATTGGCGATCGGCCTATATAAAATCTTAACCTAGCCCAATGTCCACGTCATTCGCCTACTCGAATATCGTTTGACGGTCTTCATTCGTCAACAGGCTATGGCCGTTCCCTAGTCTAAACAAAGCGCACACCATTGTAATTCGTAAGTGACATCACCTCGGATGCATCGGTCACGTGAGCCGTGTCAAAACATCCCCAAATGTCACGTGGCTCCCGGCGAGGACGGTAGCCATGTTTTCAAATAATCACGCGACTTGAATCTTTGTAAATATTTTAATTCATAAGGTAAACTTGCAGAGTATTCGAGTAGAGATCCTTACACCCATTTTCACCAATAAAGTTCTAAGCTAGGAAGATTAATAAGGAATTCTCCCTATGAAGAGTCAGTTGACATCGCAAATGTATGGGCTACAGATATTTCTTAATTACTTATTTAACGTGACCTACATCAATTTAGCTTGTCTTGCGTTTTGTCGCGCACTGTACTTTAAATTAAACAATATTGTTGTTAATAATGGTACTTTTAGCTAAGGGGTATAGATAGATGATTTGCTAAGAATTACCTTTTAATGGCCTGCTTGTTGGAAAGCCAAAGAGAGACCTAAGTGCTTAGTATCTGCGGCAACGGACAAGTAGCTAATGAAAGCAATCACTTGTCAGTTGCCACCGCCATGCTGGCCTGTTGGATTGTTCAGGCTATCCACCTAATGACCCCGAAACGCGACTTTAAGCTACTAGTACACGTTACTACACTACGAGGGCGTTTCCTTAGAATATTGCTGGAAAATGGATTTCGGTTCGGATCAAAATTTTAGCTTCAGGTAGCTTACGAGTTATTTTCATTTACTTCAGAACTATTTAGACACTAGATGGCATTAAATTTCTCCTACTACGAACTCTACTTATGTCATCGACGGATTAACAAAAATTCAATTTACCTATCTATCTCATTAACATTTAATTGTTTTTTTAAAATACGACTAACATCCAATGCATAGCTAATTCTTGAAGATAAGTATTCCAATTTGTCATTTTCATATCAAGAACACACCTAAACAAACAATTAAGTGTATTGAAAAGTCTAATTTATTTAAACTAGACTAAAACTTACAAAATAATAAAATTATTTACAGTCACGTTGATGTCTTTCAAGTTGATGATGTTACTTAAAGTACAGCACAATACAGGTCATTATCACGAGGTTCCGTCTGAAGGAGCCGATAACATTGTAGGAACACAAAACCTCCGCTAATTGAATATGTATGCCTATTAGTGAATTAAACAATGTTCTTGTATAATTTAGGCGCAGCCAAGTTCGCATTTGGAACTTCGATGTATAACTAATCAATGTAACACAATTATTATGTGTAATTGTTAATCAAGCCTACTAGACTTACACGTATCGTATCTTTTAAAACTAGGCCAGGGATTCATTCTACTTACTTACTTCCTATAATACTATCCTGACCTAATTTTTTAACACGGGATGTGATGGGTCCAAGATCGATGAAATTGGCGAACAATTGGAAAGGCCTATGTCCAGCAATGGACTGTGAAAGGATGGTGATGGCCTACTTTAAGCCACAGCACCATCTTCAAACATACTCGTACCTACTAGCCAAGTACCTACGCAGGATATTTATTAAAGTGCACAAGTGTGAGCGAAAGCACAAGTGGTCTCTCTGTTTATTCACAATCCGATGAGACGACAGTTCAACACAACCGGTGAGAAATCAGGCGCAAAGCCGATAAGTAAGAACAAAGTTCACGTAAATTAAGGCGGTCAGGTCAGACCGAAATCGATGGAATGTGCCCCTTCGTGTACACAGTTTAATGACCACTATTTCTTTTATGCCTATAAAGTAGTACTAAAGTACTAATTTACGCCTCGAATAATGATTTTTGTGTTCGAAAATTTCATGCAAAGTAAATGTTTTTTGTGGCCAGTATTTGAAATCATTAATTTTATAGTTTTCGTGATACCAAAATATTGTCGATATGCTTGAGAAGTGAATGTCTTATCGAAATTACAATTTACAGCGGACCTATTCCGCAAATGCGTTCAGAAAGATCTCTTTCGAAATTCTCGATCGTCCATGAAAATTTGACAGTTCTCATCGAAACCTTTTCCGAGAGCTTGCAATAACTTTGAGAATTCTTACCTAACTAAGAGAATCTTACTAACGCATTCGTGAATAGCCCCGCAGGTAACAATAACAAAAAAACAGATAGCGTGGGGATAAATAAATTTGAAAACATTAACGCTACATTATAATTTAAAAGATTCATGTAGGAACGCATTGTAAATGGCAAAGTCGGCAAGGTTTAGTTAGATCCGACAGGGTCATTTAAGCGGATACTGCTGATACTTATGTGGCTATCGGCAAGTGGCACTACGGATTCACCTTGGGGTGTTACACCGACTTATGTAATCACAACTATCGATTAATACGTCCACTGATTAAGTGTAGTAACACCACTAAAAAGTTGGAAATTAGGTAATTTCGATAGGAATTTCATTTGATATTTCAATTTATATCTAATTCAATAAAACCATAACCTTGTCGGATTAAATTATCAAGATTGATGATTAAATGAATTTATTTATGTTTCATTCAAGTAACATTGACTCACACACTCATTTGACAATTAACTTAATAAATATGTCAGTAGTAGAAGTTAGTAATGATAGATTGATTAGAATGAGTTTAGTAAATTTTATTAAAGATATGTAAAGTGACTTGTCTATCACAGAGCGAGCTCCCAATAGTAACAGTCACTCAAAATCAATCAAGAAATTAGAATAATATAAAGAGACTACCCGAATGACCCAAGGAGGAAAAGATAGAAGTGATTCAACTGCCTTGCAACATAAAACCTTCTGGATAATGAGACGGTTTTAAACTGAGAATTATAATCCTTCCCGCTACAAAGCAAATCATTCTATCCTCCTTGGTCAGATAATGTTAACAAATACGAGATTATTGCGCAATATTTCAAATAATAATGCATACAATTACAGCATGTTATGTAACTAGGGAACTTGACTCCTTTTTTCCGGTACAAGGATTGACGGAAAATTAAGATCTCGGGGTTTCCAAAAGGACAAAATGCATTAAAAAATGCTTAATCTTCTCATTAGGAATGTCATTCGACTTCGAGATCCTGGGACCGAATTGCTTACATGTAATTCAATAGCGCTCAATTTTATAAGTATTCACTCGTATTGGTCGCACATCAAAATGATGTTCATCACATGAATGTTTGTTTGCCCTGGCTAGAATATTTGAAATTCATATGTATGGTTGACCGACGGTCTTACGGTCAAGAAAAACATCATGATGTAACACATCTGTGAAGATATTCAAAGGTCATGTAAAGTCAACCAACCCGCACTTTTCGTTCTAGTATTGAGTAGACTTTCGGTAGGGTGTGGTGGGGAATATCTATCTGAGGGCACGGTCGTGCCCTCGCCAAGACGAGCCAAGCGAAGCGCAAGGGCACTACCTATCTTTTCTCGATCATGATATATTGACGAGGATATTTGAACTCAACAGAAGATTGAGTTTTTTCGACGAGGTCATTTCATCAGGCATAGTGATTTTATTTCCAAACGTTAAGAAATCCTGGAATCGCAGAATAAATGGTCCCCCTACATCACCTTCATAAGAGTAAAATAAAATATGATACATTTTGTACTTTCTCATTTGTTTGCGCGTAATTAAAACTAATGAAAGCGTTGTATTGTATGCAATTTATAGAAACTCAAATTAGAAAAACCGATGATAATGTATGAAGTAATTAGGAGACACGTAGCCTAATTGGGTTTATGAAAAAATTTATCACATTGTCGCATAGACGGTAATAACTTACGTTTCGAACGTACTATACGAATAATTCGGTATTACGTACAATTTTGACTTTACTCGATAAGTTGCGGAAATGTAAAGCTGTTCCTTATAATTCAATCAAAATCGATTAATAGCCTACATGTTGTAGAAATAAGGGTTATATTGCCTTACAAAATTTGCATCGACTTGGCAAGTTGTATTCGACCCTCGTGCGCAAATTTGGGTCACTGAATATGCAATGTATATCATTGTCTGTATTCTTGTTTACACCATTTTTTGTATACGATTGACCGCCCGTGACCTTCCTACTTGATTGGAGACATTTAAGGTATACTTGATCATAATTCGTAAATTACAATTATTCTTATAGTCATGTAGGTACACTTGTTATAAGGTTGTGGTGACCCGCATCACGCCGAAGTGTTTTTGTATAATATTTTTATTGAAACTTCGCTGGCGTCCGCTTAACACAGTTTCAGATCTAGTAATAAAGAAAACAATTCAGTAAGGAAACATTAATCCTGTCCTGACCCAGATTAACCTGGTCCTACTCTAGTTTGAAGTAGAAACGATACAAAATCGGTATACTCGTAAGTATTGAGATGCGAGATAGGTTTTTAAACGTAGTGGGGTCATTCTTCTTTTTAACCTACAATAATCCGTCCATCGTTCTGTTTAGTAGATGTAAATCATCATCTTATTTAATCTTTCCATTGTCCATAAATATAGTTTATCTTATTATATAATCATAGCGAAATTCTTAGCGGTTTCCCGATAAGTGATTAGCGATTATATTTGATTGTTTTTAATAAAACACTGTGACAGAGCGGTAAATCGAAATGCTGTCTCCGATAAAAAAGGGCCGCTCTGTCACGATATTTTTTGGAATGCCACTACAAAGAAAAAATATGATAACGAGATAAAAAGAAAGACTAAATAGTCCTCTATCGACACATATTTATATGATGTCTTTTAAAATATTTATTTCCGTTATAATTTTTAAGAAGTTAAATCTGAAATATCATGAAAATGTCTGTTTATTGTAGGTTAAAAAGAAGAATGACCCAGTGATCAAAGTAATTTTCAGCTAGTAGTCATTTTCGCGTTTAGATCATCAACAGCTTATAATTATTCCCGCGGAGAGGTTCTAGCTTATCCTATGCAGGGCGATAAGGTCTTAGTCTAAACGCAGGTTGGTCCACTTCTCTCACTCAAGAATTTTGAAAACAGAAGTTCAAGGTTTCGATGTTTTCATTCGCCGTTAGAGCGTATATAGAAATTTAGCGTTTACTAATTTCCGACGGAACTTTGAATTATGAACTTCTAAAGTTTTACATTAAAGCTTATTCTCCATATTTCTCTTATCTCTTCTTGAAGTGCCATCTCCTACCGGAGGTCGGCTATTATTAGGGCTGTTTTAACTTTTATACAGCGGCATGGAAAAGGGATTTCGTTCTCACATTGAACCATGTCCGTAGATTCCTGAGTCATGAGGCACGCACGTCCTTGCACTTTTGCTAGATTGAACTTATCATTATGCATAAATGCTAAATACCACAGAAGGAGGGCGGCCAGCAGCGTCACCGGAGCGAAAAGCTACGCCTTGCGATCACCAACCTGCCTGCCTAGCTTGGCGACTATGGGTATATCCTCCAGATGTTTGTCCTAAGTGGTGAACAACTGAAGAGGCCTATATCGAGCAGTGGACTGCAGTAGGCTGTTGATGATGACTATCTTTTGACCCTCTCATTAGACGGTAAAGTTCACACAGTAGAATCCAAAACGCGAAGTTAAACCACACACACGTATGATTTAGCATTAGCTTAAGACAAACAAGATTCGTATCATTGAGACGCGAGGTCGCATACGACGGTACCGAAGCCTAATTAGCAACTTTGAACCTTATTAGCACGTCATAGGGGCTACTGTATGCCCTGGCTTGGGTACTGGAGAAAGTTGCGTTGGACTCGGCTAGCGCGGCGCAGGCGCAAGCAAGGTGATCTCAGACGAGTTGACGTGGCGAATATGTTTTGCAGACGTAAAATATGTGTTACGTATGTTGTGTTTATACACTTGATCGCTCAGTGATGTTCCGTTGGTACATTCGGCAAAATATATGGCGCTAAAATAAGAGAATGCTGTCATTTTTATGCAAGTCTAAATTTCGATCGTTCCATTTCAACAATATAAGTTGTGTAAGCCTAGTGCTTTACAAAGCCAGTACTAATAGGACTGGTTTCATACTTTGTGATGACCTTTTGTTTTCGAATCAAAATCATATTTATTTGCGAAACTTGGGTTGTGCTCTGGTAGTGGGGATTCAAATGTAGAGCCTTCACAAATTTTTGACAGATGCATCACGCAGTTTTGATGCTGGTTTTACTAAGGTTATCCTTCCTCTTGATATCCCTCGTCCTATTAACTTTCGTTATCTATTATCTCTAGCCTTTTCAAAATATATTAAGTATGTATGCAAGTATATTCATATATTTAACATTAGAATATAGTATGTCCTTCCTCTATCTAATTTCCTAAGTAATGTATTTATTTATATTAATTATTTATCTTTATTTGTATACATGTTTTCTATGTAGCAGTAGCATCAAGCCAGGAAAGTATAGCCCCAGTTTACCGGCCAACTGAGTTTTGACGTGTCTCTCTAAACACTTGACATTGGCGAATTATCCGCGTCAACATATACGCGTGATAAGAGTCCATATACAAAAAAAAGGTCGCTCTCTCTCTATCTCTTAAATATTTAGATGAACACCTTACATTATGCAACCTAGTCTCGTGTATAATAGCTCTCAATTAAAATATGTCAATCCAGGTTGCTGGTCCTCACATTCAACGTAAAATAAGTTCGTCAGCTCGCAGGTTAACCCACAGAAAAGCTCCTTAGTCAGTCATTTGTACCACTGGGTACAGGGGTACAAATGAGTCACATAGTAGGAGTTCAAATGAAAAGTTAGGCTCCTAAACGTAGACGTGCTGGGTAGTAAAATATTTCATCATCAGCCTATCACAGTCCACTGCTGGACACAGGCCTCTCCAGTTGTTCGCCACTTAGGGCCAACATCTGGAGGATGTACCCATAATCGTCACGCTGGGCAGGCGGGTTGGCGATCGCAGGGCGTAGCTTCTCGCTCCGGTGACGCTGCTGCCCGTCATCGGTCTGTGGCATTTAGCTACGCCTTCAATCGTGATGGTTATACCGCCACCAATCGGTTGCCAGCGCCTCGTTTGTTATTTCGGCAGGATGCACCACGGGCAGGTGAGGTTGGCTTGGAGCGAAAAGATGATGGGTCGCTCCCTTACATCTCCGTAAAATATTTAGAGGTGCAAAATTATTACACTAGTTTTTTTTACAACACTAGTTAAATTATTACAAAACTTTGCAGAAATAAACTATTTTAGTCTATTTAAAACTTACGATTGATTAACTATGCTTCTCCGTCACGAACTAATGAACTCTGAAGTGCAGTATGAACCCTCATACGAACGTAACGAACTAATTCGCAAAGCGCTCTCAAAGCTGAACTAGGTGTGTACTAGTGTAGTGGGTACTAGATCGCGTATTACAGCTTTGAGAACGCTTTCGCGAAGTAGTTCGTTCGCGAACTACATAAGATTATGCCAACACTGTGATCGCTACCTGTAGGAGAGAGCATAGCTATTTCATCCGTATTCTAGATAATAAAAAGTTCAACGACCTCTCAAAAGCTATCATCAAAAACACAAAAACTTTGCCAAACGCGTGCAATACAAAAAAGCGTATTGTTACTTATACATTGCCGTGTTTGGTCGTCATCGTCTCTTTCGTAAGACCCTCGCCTCCGCAATGGTGTGGTCATGTGATCAACGTCACGTTACGCCGGTGTTGCGTCATACATGAAACGGTATCCTACTTCACGAACAATCTGTTCAACCTCATTTCGTTTTTGGCAAACAAATAAACTAACTCATTTATTTCTTCAGATGGACCAGTTTTTTTACAACTAACTATATTAAGAATAAATTAAAGCATGAAATGGGTAGGTATAAGATGTAAGGAGTCTGTAAACTGCTAGACATTGGGCTCCCCCAATGACAAATGTCAATTGGGGGGAATTGTCTTAGTCACCACGCTTGGGTGGGTTTGAGACCACATCAGTGGGTTTTTTTTGTACCCAGGTAAACGCTGCTGCCCCATAGTCGTCTTCTACGACACCCACGGGATAGGATGGAGTGGTCCTATGATCCTATCCTAAGTCCAGAAACCACACGTATTTTTTTTAAAAAACATCGCAAGCATTGCTCCGATCCCAAAGTAAGTAACTTAAGCACTTGTGTTATGGGTATCAGAACAACGAAGGTACCACAAATATATACTTAAATACAAATATTTACTTTATAGTAATTATATCATGGCCTCCTGTATAGATATAGCGTAGGTACATAAACCTAAAGTGAGAAGCGAATAAAATTACCTGGAAATTAATCAAAAATATCCTGTTAGCGATGAGTCGTACGTACAGTCCTGACTAATGGATATTATTTTACCCTTTTATGGGGAAATAAATAATATGGGCTCTTTTTTCTGTATGCTATCCCATTGGATAAAGGTATCCTCCAAAAAGTCCAAAAGGTCTATTCATCACATTTTTCCTGGGCCTTCCCCTTCATCGACGTCTTTTGGCCCATTATCCGATGACTGTTGTCTATCTAGTTGTCCTCCTCAGCCTGACCAGTCCTTTAACGTATGTTATATCGTTATGTTGTGCAATGTTGCACCGCGACGGGATGTATGGGAGCGGCCTATCATCATTTCGCTCCAAGCCAACCTCACCAGCCCGTGGTGCATCCTGTCGAACAACAAATGAAGCGCTGGCAACCGACTGGTGGCGGTATAACCATCACAAAATACCACAGACCGATGACGGGCAGCAGCGTCATCGAAGCGAGAAACTACGCCCTGCGATCGCCAACCCGCCTGCCCAGCGAGGCGATTATGGGTATATCCTCGAGATGTTTGCCTTAAGTGGCGAACAACTGGAGAGGCCTATGTCCAGCAGTGGACTGTGATAGGCTGATAATGTGCAATGTTGCAAACTAGCAAAATACCATTATTGCCTTTTCGTACGAATACTGATCTTTTAATCCAGTCCCGTCAAAAATGAATCTTTCATTGGTTTTGATTTGTTTTGATATTATGACTGAATGAAATAAACCACCAACCACTTTTTGGTTCACACAAAACGCTAAATTGATGTTTTCATCAATACGTTAGATACTATATGAACCCATTTATATTTACTAATACATGAACATACAACATGCTCCGGTTTGACTTGACTCTCAAGGTGCGCAAGGTGAGCTCGTGACGTAGACATTCTAATTAAGCTGGTGTTTTGTTGACGTATGTGTTCTAAGGCGAATAGAACAACTCACAGGCAACTTCATTTAAAGACCAAATTTTTGACGTATGCATGCATATGTAACACGCATTTTTTATTGATCAGGTAAAGTTATAGATATGACGGTTTATGTTAGAGAAATAAATCATAAATGCACCGATCATGCCCACAAAAATCCCTAATTCTGAAACTAAAAACCCTGGTCTGACAAAAAAACTAAATTCAATAAAATCTAAAAGAACTCGTTTCCTGGACTGATTTGATATCGAACACTACGAAAGCATATTTTTTTAAATTTTACCTACGTTTAATCTGTCTACTTTGACTACGAGTTAGTATAAGCAAATTTAGTCGACGAAATTCCCCAACAGGAGCTCAAAACGCCAAAAAATACGTAAACAATACATAAAAACTTACTTATATTGAAAAACAGAACAGTAATCGAATAATTGTGATTGAAGCTTTGCAAACTACAATACAGAAAGTGGAAAATTTCTGTAAGAGACGACATAACTGAAGTTGTTAAGAAACAGCCTACTCTACTACGTCAAAAACATTGAGAAACAATAACCTACACTCTACTAATACCTTGCGCGAAACACATGCAAATTTACATTGTCTTAGAAAATCTAAAATACAAATCATCATCATAAACCTCTCGTACCCCACTGCTGAACATAGGCCTCTACAACTGTTCGTCACTTTGCTCGACCCTGGGATTCTCGCATCTAGCACTTGCACGCCATCTTGCACAAATCCTCGCTACACCTGGCTTGATGGAGGGATGGGATGTCAGGGAGGGATCATTTCGCACCAAGACAACTTCACCTACCTGCGCTGGCAACCGGCTGGTGGCGGTATAACCGTCACAATTAAAGGCGTAGCTAAATACCAAGACCGATGACGGGCAGCAGCGTCACCGGGGCAAGAAGCTACGCCTTGCGATCGTCAACCAGCCTGCCCAGCGTGACGATTATGGGTATATCCTCCAAATGTTTGCCGTATGTGGCGAATAACTAGAGAAGCCTATGTTCAGCAGTGGACTGCAATTGTGATGATGATGATGATGACCTAGCCTGAGGGCATCCTACACTACGCTTTCCGCGGTATCCACTCTATAATTGGTTTACCTAAAGTACGAATGACCTGGCTTAATAACAATTGAATGAATGTACTTGTTGTACGCATTCGAGTATTTGCCTTATGTATTACGCGATCGTATCGTACAATACGTAATTACAATTACGGATTGGTGCACTATGGTAGTACGGTACGATGCTCGTTTCCTTTTGCGCGTAACCGGTTTTAGTTGCATGACGACCTCATTGCCACTTTGGCCTCCTCGACCCTATCAATATCAATGATGAATAATAAATAATGTAACAAGTGCGAGTCGCAATCGCGCACCGAAGGTTCCGTAGTAAGTTTAAAATTACATATACTTTTGGTATCTAAAAATGCATACCTAGTCTTCGCAATTTTTCTTTTATAATGTTACATAAGACGTTGCTTCATGCCAAATTTAAAGATTCCGAGTTCATGGGAAGTAAGTACCCTATAGATCTTGATTCCCTTGCGAGTGTCGAAAATTTTCGGCACGACTGTACCTTTTGATTGAGTAGGCTAAGAAGTTTATTTTTTCCAGCTTTAAGGGTCAGTAGACCTGAACATTTGATATGAATTCCAGCTTGATACCTCCACGCGTTTCAATTAAATATGTACTGACAGACGGACGGACGGACGAACGGACAAAACAGTGATCGCATAAGGGTTCCGTTTTTGCTTGTGAGGTACGGGTCCCTAAAAGAACGTAGGTATAAGACGCTCTTGGCATATTTTTATTATTCCATTATGCCTACAATAAACTTGTTTATGTAAAGGTACACTTCTAAAAAGGGCCATTCATGTCATCGGAAAGATTCCCTCGGAAACGAAACGGTTTATATTTTAGTTTAGCTAGACATTCAATACGAATAAGGTAGACGACTATGTTTGATTTTGCATGATTTGATGGTTGCCAGAACGAAACAATGACATGGGACCTATTTGAGAAATCACAACATAGTTTTTTTCTGCAAATGCAACGCAATATGCTTTCGTAGAAGCGCTGTCATCAAGTCATCATCACCGATGATTTCCGCACCAATGGACTCACCACCAGGGATGCCGACGATCGTCCAAAGTGGAGGAGGCTAAGTAGGAAAGCAGACCACGGGCTCTGGGGCGCAGCCTCCGGATGTAATCGGGAATAAACGCTGTAATTGTGATGATGAGAGTGCAAAATGCGTTTTGTAAAGTCAATTTAAATTGTTACTGCCTGCTCGCAGCCAGCCAATATGACTATGAGTCGGCTGGCACTCCTGGACCGGGGAGGGCAAATACGCCTACACTGAAACCGCTAGAAGCCTGAACTGTACTTTTTTAACTCGAATAAATCACCATTTAAAATGGTATGGTATGCAAAATAAAACCAGTATAAATCAGAAAATATTTACATTTTTTCAACTTCTTATAAAGCTTGAATGACGTCAATAGTCACATGATGAGTCCGGTTTTCAAATTTGTTTACCGAGAAATAATTGCTGACAAAAATGTTTCCACTTTGTCCAGTATCTAATCATGATTCAACGCTACCATCAGTTTATTCATTATCATCTTAACTAATATTATAAAGCTGAAGAGTTTGTTTGTTTGAACGCGCTAATCTCAGGAACTACTGGTCCGAATTGAAGAATTCATTTTGTGTTAAATAGACCATTTATCGAGGAAGGCTTTAGGCTATATAACATCACGTTGTAACTATTAGGAGCGAAGAAATAATGGAAAATGTAAAAAAAAAAACGGGGAAAAAATAACTATTCCACGCGGACGAAGTCGCGAGCACAGCTAGTATTTGTATAATTACAACTTCTGGCGAATTTTCATATTCATATACTTAGAGTTTGCCTAAAACACACAGGCTTCGAAGGTTCAATCTACAATGTCTATAAAACACCCTAGATTGTACCACAACATGTCTGTATCACCTTTATTGTATTTATTGTGTGTTTTGTGCAATAAAGAATATCTATCTATCTAAAACAATTTTTCTAAATTTAGAGTAGCTTTTTTAGTGACTGGAAAGTCATCAATCAAAGGAAAACGATATCTTGAAACAGGGTGATTGGCTTGCCTTGCCATATGTCGGATTGTTTGCTTGAATTGAAACTCGTCTCTAAGACATCATTCAGCAGGCTATCTTATCCAGCTTAATTACATTGCATACTTTAAAGTCTGTACAGTAGATTATTATAAGGTCTAGGTTAAACGAGTCCGAACACAAAACTTCCATTGGGATCGATGTATGTGATATTGTTTGACATTCGTTTATTCAAGTAAACAAAGGGCATTTTTTCGCCGGAAAAATGCTTTTAAGTATCCCCGCTGTTCTGAAGGAAAACGGCGGGGTATGTGGGACTCACGTCGCCCTCGGAAATGGAAGGGCACCCTGCATAAAGATGTTGGGGAAGCAGGGAATACTCACTAAAAACCCTAGGTAGATTACCAAATTAATTCACTCTCTATTGGTCCTACTTTTTAGTGACCAAAAAACAAATCAGGACTTTGATATTGCTAGACAACAATATGTATATCAGTCGAGCTTATCTTAATGCGCTCACAGATTATGATTACAGTTAACAGGCAGATATTTTAGCTTAGAGTTATATTTACGGCGGGGTCGAATGGAGGACACATCGCCAATAAGAGTTCGTTTATTTTGGCACTAAAACGCCGACACCATTATTGATGGTTCATCTATAGATTATCCGATAATAATTCGATATCAGTCAAACCAAATTAAGGGTCCACTGCAATAATGATGATTGTCCAAAAATACTTGAATTTGTTTTAGTTATTTTTACTACTGTTCCACTGCTGAGCAAAGGTCTCCCCCAGTTTTCTTCACTCATCCCGATTGCCAGCAAGGTTTTACCAGACCGGAGAAAAATGGACCATTTCTCTAGCCGTTTAATTTACACTGTTTTATAACTTAAAGTCCGATATATCTCAAAGCAAAAAACCAAGGATATTATTGCAGTGGACCCTTCAAATTTGATTTCTCCTACTATAAACGCGAAAGTTTGTATGGATGGATGTTTGAACAGATTTAAAGGAACCTTTACAATAATATAGCCTATACATCTCGAGGAATGAAGGCTCGATGAAGAGACTGGTCGTGCAGGGCCGTGTGAAGAAAGCAAGAAGTCGTGGTCGATCCCCAACCCGTTGGATCGACCGTATCAAGGCAATACCGGATCGAGTACCGTGCACTGTGTACGTAATGCAGAAAACCGGCAGAGATGGAGAATTATAGCAAAACGTGCCGCATCCATGACAGCGACCGGTAACGCTGAGCCGCAGCTCTGCCCATCTGTAGCCACGGCCACTCTGCCAAGAGTGCCCGACTAAGAAGAAGAAGCCTATACATCAGATTAACACATAGGCTTGAACAAAACGCTAAAAAGTTGTTATGGGGGTCTACAGAGCTCAGACGGGCTGATGACAGGGGATTTTTTTAAACTACAAGTGTTGGTGTGGTAGAAGCTCGTCAATACTTCTATCAGGGCCAATCAGGACGGGCACGACATTCAGCAATGAAGAAAACGACGAAAGAAACCTTCTAAATTCTTATAAATTGTTTTTATTTTGTGTAATAATAAAGAATCTTTCTATCCATTACATTAGAGGAGCTCGGTGGCGCCGCGGTCTTGTTCGCTTAACAATGATCGCAACGTTGTGCAACCATTGGCGCGGTCAATCCGATGATGGGTGACCAAAATTTGACACTGATTTCCTCCGTGCTTCGGAAGGCACGTTAAGCTGTTGGTCCCGAGTGCTATCCTTACCAACTCAGATAGCAGTCGTTACATCATATCAGAGATGATGATAACTCTGACGCCTAAACTGGGAATGGGTATATCTTACCCTAAGTGTTGCGGAGGTCTGACGGCAGTCGCTCTGTGGCAGTCTTAGCCCTCGCCAAATCTCTCAGTTTGGGAAGCCGACCCTGAGACAATCGGGAAAAAGGCTAGGCAAGGGATGATGATGATCTTTCTATCCATTACCTTTCCGGAACAAGATATAGTTCGCAACATACCTATATAGGTGATCGACCTAAGGCCGTGGCTTGACAAGAGCGATTTTGAGTGAGATAAAACTGTGTAAAGTATGTTGTTTTGCTGTTGTCAAAAGTAATTATTCCTTAATCAGATGTTTTAGTTGCAGACACACGATGACAGCGCAGAATTGTTTGAATGGATAAATTAACTCGTTATTCAGCATTACTTGCCAACAAAGTTTACAATCAACATGATAATTTATTATATAAGCACGTGTTATTATTGACTATTGGGATAATCTGTATTTCGAGATCGCTGCCCTACGTTTTCGTAAACGGGAAATCAAAAGATCTCGGAAGTTTTCTCGCACGTTTCTTTTAAATCAGACATTGGTTTTATAAACTTTACGAAGGCTCTCGAGCAGGTCCCTCTTTCCCACTGGGCACTATGGGCACGTGCCCAGGGCCCCGTGATCGAATGGGGCCCCTTAGTTCCTGCCAGATTACCAAATGATAACTGATATTTAGGTCATAGGGGCCTCATGATCTTAATGTGCCCAGGGCCTCAAATAGTTTAAAGACGGCCCTGCTCTCGAGGCTGTTTTTTTATTCATTAAAGGGTTTCAAATTTTGTAAACATTGACAGTTACGGCCGTATTCACAAACGGTACTATGCGACGCGCGGACCCACAGTTTTTTTTATATATATAGTAGCTCGACATAATGGCTTCCCTACGCCTGATGGAAAGCGAAACGGGCAAGTAACTGGTCAGTTACCTGTCAGTTGCCACCGCCATGCCGGCCCAACCCTAACCTCCCACGAGCTCCGGAAACCCTACTCACCGGCAGAAACACGACCCGGAGGTCATTTGGCTGCGGTATAGTACAAGCTTTGGCTTAGTTTGGGGCTAGGTGGCGCTGTGTGGCCCAGCGTGGCATGTCTTGGGATATATTATATACTAGCTGCTGCCCGCGGCTCTGCCCGCGTGATATTCGTATAAAACATAGCCTATGTGTTAATCTGATGTACAAACTTTATTCCTGTAAAGTTTCATTGAAATCCGTTCAGTAGTTTTTGCGTGAAAGTGGAACAAACATCCATCCATCTATCCAAACAAACTTTCGCGTTTATAATATTAGTAGGATTATGTCGAGCTTTTATAAAAAAAAAACCCCAAGCCCTTACCTTAAGTACCTTTGGCAGTCGGGCAAAAAAAAAAGGCAGTTTCCTCACCTCATATCCGGCGAGTAGTCCACGGAACACGCGTACCCGGCCACCATGTGTCCGGTGAAGGTCTTCTTGCGGTTCATCTTGAACCGGTTGAGCGCGCTGAACACGATCACCTTGTTGTCCATCGACTGGCACGCCAGCCACTTGCCGTTCGGCGAGACGGTGACCGCCGGCAGCGAGTGCATCGACGGATCGGCTATGTACTTCATGTCCACTGGTATGTCCCTGGCGAATGGATATGGTTTAGCACACAACGTCGGCAAAGGTACATAAATAAACATCAGACAACACCACATGATAATGGGCCTGTTTCCGTTAAAAATGTAATTAGTCCGTCTTTTAGATTGTTCAAAAATAAAAGACACGTATTTTTTCATTTGTAAATTAGACCAAAAATGACAAAGATATAGCCCGTTAAAATTACGCGTGACGTCACAGAGTGGGAGTTTTTTCGCCACTAAGTAACGTCAAAGACCCCCACTCCTAAATTTTGATGCCTTGTATCTTTGTTATTTTTTTGTTTAAATGAAAAAAGGAAAAATACGTGTCTAATATATTTTTATAATCTAAAATGCGGACTAAATATAATGTAATTATTTTGACCCTAGAATCATCCCCATTGAGCCACCGAGCCAGTCGGCGCGGCGTTAAATTCTTGCACAGTACAAACATTTGTGTGCATGAACATGTCTGTTCGTATTGGTATGAGTGTTTGCTATGTACCTTTAGTAGGTATGTATTTATTTACAAAAAAGTAAGTAGATTTATCAGTCGTCTAGTATCTATAGTCTCTTGTCGTCGGAGGTGGTGACGAAGCGGCGGTTGTCGTCCACGCAGGTGACGGTATTGTCGTCCACGCAGGTGACGGTAGTGCTGTGTACTCACCACTCCCAGACGCGCAGGCTCTTGTCGTCGGAGGTGGTGACGAGGCGGCGGTTGTCGTCCACGCAGGTGACGGTAGTGCTGTGTACTCACCACTCCCAGACGCGCAGGCTCTTGTCGTCGGAGGTGGTGACGAAGCGGCGGTTGTCGTCCACGCAGGTGACGGTATTGTCGTCCACGCAGGTGACGGTAGTGCTGTGTACTCACCACTCCCAGACGCGCAGGCTCTTGTCGTCGGAGGTGGTGACGAAGCGGCGGTTGTCGTCCACGCAGGTGACGGTATTGTCGTCCACGCAGGTGACGGCAGTGCTGTGTACTCACCACTCCCAGACGCGCAGGCTCTTGTCGTCGGAGGTGGTGACGAAGCGGCGGTTGTCGTCCACGCAGGTGACGGTATTGTCGTCCACGCAGGTGACGGTAGTGCTGTGTACTCACCACTCCCAGACGCGCAGGCTCTTGTCGTCGGAGGTGGTGACGAAGCGGCGGTTGTCGTCCACGAAGGTGACGGTGTTGTCGTCCACGCAGGTGACGGTAGTGCTGTGTACTCACCACTCCCAGACGCGCAGGCTCTTGTCGTCGGAGGTGGTGACGAAGCGGCGGTTGTCGTCCACGCAGGTGACGGTATTGTCGTCCACGCAGGTGACGGTAGTGCTGTGTACTCACCACTCCCAGACGCGCAGGCTCTTGTCGTCGGAGGTGGTGACGAAGCGGCGGTTGTCGTCCACGCAGGTGACGGTATTGTCGTCCACGCAGGTGACGGTAGTGCTGTGTACTCACCACTCCCAGACGCGCAGGCTCTTGTCGTCGGAGGTGGTGACGAAGCGGCGGTTGTCGTCCACGAAGGTGATGGTGTTGACCGCGCCCAAGTGCCGGTCGTACTCCTGCGCTATCTCGCCGCTGCGCGTGTCCCACTGCCGACAGACACCAACATTCGTATTCATATACAGCACAGGTTACCAAATATGGTACAAGTAGGATTGAAGAGATGATTTGCGTCTGAAAGCCCTTACTGGGAATAGACCCATTATTCCGATTTAGCGTATAAGTGAAGCGCTAACTCGGAAAAATATGACTCCAATTAACTTCAGGTTAAAATTTAAATAGCCCTAGTTGACGAAGTTGATTGAAACAAACTATGGGGCCAGACCTGTATGTATGTATAGTCTCCTATTCTTACTAATATTCTTGATTAAATGAGTCTTACAACAAACCATTTATATAACCTATGACAGTGACAAAAAATAGCTTCGCAAATCAATCATATTTCAGAAGTTTAGTGAAAAGATACTGAAGTTACTTACAGACTTTTGGATTACAAAATATGTATGTTATACGAATCGGATTGCTAAATAAAAACAATAAATTCAAACTCACACATATGATCTTCTTATCCGATGTGCCGGCGACGAACAGGTGTTGCTTGTCCGGGTCGGGGTTGAACTTGACGCAGTACGGGACCTTGCGCGACGTGAAGCGGGACACGCACGCGCCGCTCTCCGTGTCCCACAGCTTTATGTACCGGTCGTACGCTGCAAATATATACAGGGTGTTTGGTGCATCGTGTGCCAAATTGAAATCAATGATTGGGGGGTGTTTGGCTACATCCCCCCCCCCCCCCCCGCCCATCTTGCCCCTTTAAGATTTTTTCTGAACTAAATTAACTATTAGGCGTAGCCTAATTTTTTTTCTAATAGTGTAAACTTTTATAGATATCAAATCATCGATTCTTTTTAAATTGCCACGCAATGTTTATTTTTGTAATAAAAACTATAAATTGAACCTCAACTTTCGATATCAATAAAAAAAAGGTAAAAGTGATCATGCTCTTTGAATTTTATGAAAACCTCTGGAGTGTTCCTTTTCTAATGGTGTGGAAATATGCTATGAAAAGTAACCAATTCTATCACTCATTTGCAATTTTTTTTTACGGAGTCGCGTTTTTCTAATATTCAACAGGTATATTAAAAAAAATGTTTTGTCTTAATTACACTCACTTAGCAAGTAACAATTTCCAATTTTGTAGCTTATAACAGCTATTTAAAACATTTGCTTTTCGCTAGAAACGTAACAAAAAAAAACAAAAGTTAACTATAATAAAACAACTGAATGCAAATTATGAATTACACTGACCACGCTGTCTCCTCCCGTGGTTGTCGTAAAAAGACGTATAAGGGGATATCAGGGCAGCTGCATTTATCAGGCGGGCTCTACGGACCTCTCGTTCGCTCTCTACCAGGCGACCGAGAGTCTGACTGACGAACTAAATAAACTAATTCACTCACCAGCGGATAGGAACTGGTTCCCCTCGTTGTTGAAGTTGACATCGCGCACCGCCTGCCTGTGTCCGAAGTACGTCCGAACGCAGCGTCGCTCGCCGTACACCTCCCACAGCTTGACGCGCGCGTCCAGGCCGGCCGACAGCAGCAAGTGCGCCGTGCGCGGGGACCAGCGCGCCGCCGACACGCCCTTGCTGTGTCCGCGCCACGTGTGGATGTGCGCCTGCGACCACACGACTCGCTACAGCGCGGCTCAACCAAATCATTGATATACAGTAGCAAAAGAGTAGGCGACAGTGCGCGCCCTTGAGGCACTCAGTAGATACGATACGATTCAATGAAAAACAATAGATTTGAAATATCAAACACACAACACATACATTCACCTGATCGAAATATAACTTGGATACTGCAAATTTATACTTCATTATATTTTTAAAATCCAGACACAGAAACACAGTAATATTTGCGCTAAGTGGAAAGGTGGTACCAAATGAACCACCATATTATTAAACAAAAATTGAGCTTGCTTCAAATTTCAAGCTGTGACATCAAGGCCAATATAATATTCTGAACTTAAGCACCAAAATGTGCCTCCAGCAATCACACCATTGACTGATCACTCCAATGATGTTGTTTAACATACCATCAATTTATGATTTACATTCAAAAGGAATAAGATAGGGAAAAGTATGCATTCTTGTAAGACCCGCGCTTACAAGCACACTATTTGCGCGGGAAATATCAGCAAATGTTTAAAAATATTCTGGGCAGAAACCACTGGTGCAAACTTTTCTCAAAATGTTTCTAGAATTATTTTTTATAGGAATATTATGTTAAGACTTAATCAAATGCTTCCACTACATCAAAAGAAGTCCTAGTGTCGCATTAAATCTTACCTTAGGTAAGAAGCACTTGTCTGGTGGTGTTTCGCTGCGAAGCTGCGTCTCGCTTCGAGGTGGTTCAATCCACGAACGACTTTGGTAGTCTGTCGCTTTGTCAACTGAAAATAACATCAAAATATGTAAATTTATTTGTAAGTTCACTACAAGCATAAGTTCAGTAATAATTGTAATGACGACTTTGTTCAGGGCAGTGGGGAGTTTCTTGTTAGCACAAACATGAAATACTTTAAAATCTTTTATAAATAAATGGAAAATACCTATAGTCATATAGAGTTAAAGCAAACATTTATATTTACTAATTTAGTAGGTTCATTGGACTTACTATGGAATATGGATTTCTCCTCCAGAGGTTTGTCTTCCTCCACCTTGCCCCTCTTCTGCCTTTTGGCTAATATTTCTTCTAATTCTTTGGCTTCATCGCCTTCTGGTTTCATAACTCTGAAAATAATGATAATTTCTAATGTTTACTTCTGTCATAGTTTCTAGTGATAGATAGATATATTCTTTATATTATAATGACAACCATTGTAGCACATTTGATAAACTCCTAAACCTTCAGATACCATCCCTTTCTTATTATCACTATCATTTTGATTTGTAAAGATTTTTTTTTATAAAAAGCTATATCTTTGGAAACAATGCTCTATGTCTGTAAGATCTGAGGTGATTTTTGCCTGACAATACACCAATATTTCTCACCGTCTCTCTCCAATGTATCCACCCCAAGGTCCTAAAAATCCATTTACATCCTCAGGGTTGTCATTTTTGTTCCTCTTCTTTTTGTCCAAGGGTCTTTTCTTTATTGTCTCAAACACTGACTTGCCTTCTGATTCAGGAGGGGGAGCCACCATGGCTGACACTGGAATAATACATTGAGAAGAATATTATAGGAAATAAACCTGTTTATTTAGCTAGACAAAATTATATTATTCAATAAAAATAATGAAAGACTTTATTTAGAAAAAAATAAACAAGTATGTAGCACAAATAATATGTATAATAAAAGAAATTCATATTTCTACAATAATAACAAATATGATATTATTCATACTTGTCTAACTTTAACATAAAATAGATAATTTAGACACTCAGATATATTTAATGAATATAAAAAATAGAATTACATGATAATATAGCAGAGTTCAAAAATTCATGTACAGTAATATCTTACCAACAACAGCACTTGAATTCCCTTCTTCACTTTCCGTGGAAGGGTCCATAGCATAACCATAACTAGTAAATGTCCTTCTTTGATTCTCAAACTGAAAATCACTGATATGTGCCATTTCTACAAACCCAGAGAGCATATTCCTATTGGCTTTCATCTGTTGAGTCTGAAAAGGATTCTCCGGACCGAATGTGGGTGCATAAAGTTCTTCAAACTTAGGATTGTGCATTAATTCTTGGTTGGCTGGTATTAACACTCTGGTATCGTCATTATTCTGTAATTTGCAAGGTACACTGATTAGAAATTACACAGACAGCTATTAAGGTAATTTTAATTCTCGTCATTACTATTTTATTCAGATTTAAAGCAAAAGTCAAATAGCAATCATAGAGTTGTCTCTCTTTCATCCATTTTATTGATATAATAAAAAATATAAGGTTCTAAGGTCTCAAAGGTAAAAATACGTATTATATGAGATTTGGAAAATATTATAATGATAAAAGTATGAAATTGAGGTAAATTGTAAGATGAATCAAAATAATAAGTCCTTGTGTTTACAAAAAATGACATGTGTTGTTAACGATTTTGTTGGCCAATACATTTGATTTATTATTAAATAAATAATTTAGCATACTTACAGTAGGCATTACTACAGGTGCAGCACAGACCTGCATTGTTTTTGCTACGGATAAACTAGGATCAACAGGTTTTAAATGCGCTAGCATACTTTCATTACTGTGCTGAGCAACCACCTCTGGTTCGGTTTCGGCCTCATCTTCCGAACTACTGCCGTAATTTTGTATGTTTAACATTTTCTACTGATTGATAACTTTACTGAAAAGAAATATAACACTTTTAACTTAATTGTGTACACTAAAAATGCGCACAAACATTTTTACTAAAACATGATGATTGCTAACATCGTCTTGTCACTCACAGTTTCTTGTAATGTCAATGTCAATTTGTCGTGTATGTTTCCACAGATAAAAACTATTGTGTTACTCGCAAAAATAAACCTACTTGAAAATAAAAATAAGTGAACGCAGCTTTAATCTTATGAATGATGAATGATTCCACTGCCGTAAGATTTCTTTAAAAAGTTATTTGTCTATGTTTTTTCAAGGCAGGCAACTTGACGACAAAAATCTATAAGTCAGGTGACGAGCCCTTGTGACATTTCTCAATTCATCAAAAATAAATCTGTGAATTTCACCAAAAACTCCACAAAATGGCTTTACAGGCGGCTGTTAAGGGAAAGCTAATCAGCGTCATCGGAGATGAGGTATTTATAAACTCGTTATTTAGTCTATATCAAACATTTTGTGACAAATAATGAAATTGCATTTAGGCGTAGTTTTTTGGCTTTAAACTGAAACTTTTATTTTAAAATGTATATTTTCAATTACAGGACACATGCGTTGGGTTCCTCCTTGGAGGAATTGGTGAAATTAATAAGAACAGACACCCAAATTTCATGGTTGTTGACAAAAGTAAGTAACACAATTATTCCCATCAAAATCGCCTAGCAACTACTAGAATATGTATAATTTATTACTAATTTAACTGTAACTTAATCGTAGATTCATATTATAGGTATCCTAGTCAACAAAAGTCGTTCCCAATCCTAGTGCTAACTTGTAGATGATATTATTTTGTATGTTTGTATTAAAAATTTCTCTTGTGAACTTCCAGATACAGCCGTGAGTGAGATTGAGGAGTGTTTCAAGCGGTTCGTCAAGCGAGATGACATCGACATCATCCTCATCAACCAGAACATTGCCGAGCTCATCAGACACGTGATTGACGCACACACTGCCCCCGTGCCATCTGTCCTCGAGATACCATCGAAAGATCATCCATATGACGCCAGCAAAGACTCCATTCTGCGTCGTGCCAAGGTGAGCTAGACGAGATAAAAAAAAAGAAAACAAGAATGATACAGATACAAAAATACATAATATGAACGAGTAAATAATGTGCAGACCAATAGACTGCCTCAGAATAATGCTAACCACCGCTGCCACTACGTAGCGCACACTTATACCGTGTCGTGGCAGTGCTGGTATTCTGGCGGAGCCAAGACTACTTGTTGAATAAGTCAATTTAAACATTTTCACAAACTATTTTATCTTTTGGAAACTTAAGTCCCTCTTCTTGTTTTGTTTTGTTTCCAATTATTAATAATTAATTATCACATGCATAATACAAACTAACACAAGTGAGCTGCAAGGACTAAAATGGTACCCCTCACTAAATTTCCAAACTATAATAAAATGATCCATTTTTTTATACAACTACCTTTATCCAAGTTATTCTAACAGTTTTGGATAGCTTGATGTGTGGGCATGTTTACGTAGTCTATTCCTAATATTTAACTATATTTATCTAATGTTATCTTAGTATAAGCTATGAACTGTTTATACTATTATGTTTATTTTCAGGTGAAATTCATGATTTTTGCGCAATAAAGTTTAAATAAAAAAATAAACTGCAATCAGTGATTTGTGAAATAATATCCTTATAAATTATAGCCTTATAATCTGATATACTCATAGCTATATTTGATGTAAAGTTTCATTATAGTCCATTCAGTAGTTTTCACACAAAGGAGTAACAAAATTTCCCATCTTAACTAATATTATAAAGCTGAAGAGTTTGTTTGTTTGTTTGAACACGCTAATCTCAGGAACTACTGGTCCGAATTGAAAAACTATTTTTGTGTTGAATAGACCATTTATCGAGGAAGGCTTTAGGCTATATAACATCACGCTGCAACTATTAGGAGCGAAGAAATAATGGAAAATGTAAAAAAAACGGAGAAAAAATAACTATTCCACGCAGACGAAGTCGCGAGCACAGCTAGTTGATAATATTCAAAAGGAGGTCTATTACTTGTTACAATATACAATGGACTGGTTTTATTTATAGAGGTCAAATTTGGTACATTTGGTAGGCTATTGTTGGTAATCTTTTTCTAAATGTTAGGAATTACCCTGCAATTTAAAAAGAAAATCGAAAAGGTTCTGAACACCACAAACAAAGTCTTAGTATCACAGACTACTGTGATACCAAAACTATACATGATAGGTATGATATATCATGAGTAGATTTTGCATCTTTATCTGTTGGGGGTGAGAGCCTTCCGCTCCTCCAACAGTCCAGTGATGATGACCAGGCCGGCCTGGCCATCATCATAGTCATTTAGAAAAAAAAAGCATCTTTATCTGTAATTCACAAATTTACATTTCTTTGTTTACACTTATAAACATGTCAATTCCTTATCAGTTAGTTAAGCCATATTTGATTTATGACTGTTAATCAAGATTATCCTTTATATCTCTTTATTTTATACTTGCAATCTGCATGGGGTAGATTCACAAGAGAAAAGTTTACTAAAGAATATTTGGATTTTATAAAATATTCCCCACATGGATTTCCCATATTTAATTTGCTGGAAAATATCAAAGATTTGAATACCTATAGCTTACTCTAGTAACTTTATAATACCTTCTAATATAGAATTCCTAATAAATTGAAATTTGTTAATTATCAATGTCAATTAATAATTTTGTTCTTCTTTTCCAGGGCATGTTCAACCCAGACGACTTGGTACGCTAATACTAATTTATTGCATGATATTATTTGTCTGTTTGGACCAGACGGGCACTTGTATATACGCCAGCGATGATCCCAGCCTAACCACTAATTTACATTCAGTTATGACATGACTGTTTTATGTGTGCAATTTTTAAAAAATAATCTGTTTGATATCTAATACATACATTCCACAAACCAAATGATCAAATACTATTATTATATTTCCACTGTTGAAAGATATGAATAAGCATAAAATATAAATAAAAATAGTTGATAAATTATTCAAATATTATGGTTTAAATATGTAATAAATACAGAGTATTAATCTTATATAGATTTGTTGAAGTTGTAATATAGAAGTTGATACACCGATTGGTATTGTTTTATTTTTTTTATTTATGTGCATGCGTTTCGTTTGACTTGTTAATAGGTTTGTGTTGCAATTGCAATTTAAATCCCACTAACATGTACAGTGAGTGTACCTCTACTGCAAATGGAACGGAAGTGAAGTGAGCTGCGACTGATATTCTTGTGATCAATGTGTGTGATATTTCGTGTTTCCATGTAACAGGTATGATGTATTCAGTGTCAATGATTTTTATATAATACTCACCATTTGAAACTTCTTCTAAACTGACACATATCAATTTCATTTTCAGTCAATGTTTGGAGCTGATAACTACGCTACATAATTTTATTTATACATTATATGTGTAGTTTAATATATTTACCACTATCGTAAGTTGTTAACAATGTATACCTAGAAATTACTGTTGTCTATCTATGTACCTGCTTACAATAAAAAAGTAAAACCACTAAATTGTATTCAAATTGTTTATTTTAAATTTTATTTAACAAACATAGTATCTTACATAATAATACTTACATGCTATCACACATATATTATAATACAAACTATATAATACAGTGCACACAACCATATTGAGTAAATAGATAGAGTTATCAGGTAACAATCTTCAGTATTTGGTATCAAGGGGTGAGATTTTAGATATATACCCGTAGTGAGGTTTAATGTGATGAAGTGGTGAGTTATTCGTCAAATTCGGCGACGTCGGATTCGGCCTTCTTGTGTCCGACCCAGTCCCATTTGGAGTAGTGGAGCTTGGTCTTCTTGAACTTGGGGTTCTTAGAAGTGATGCGGACGAAGACGCGGCGGCCGAAGAGCGGTTGGAGCTGCCTGAAGTTGTCAACCAGAGGCAGGTTCAGGTTCGACAGGAGGCCGCGGAAGTTGTCCATCTGTGCCAAACATGTGTAGCTTAGTTTTGTAGTCATCAGGAATATGAGCTAATTAGCATACCAATGAGTGCTTTAATTGTCCAGCGGCTTCATAAATAGAATATGGAGGCTTTCTTACAGAACCGAATGGATTGTGAGCTTGACTAAAGGCTATACTTCTTATGAAGAAATGGGTTACAGTTACTGGTCGCGACGATGAAGCACGTCCACCACAAAAAATCCGTGAAAACCGGAAGTATCTAACAAGGCCGAGAGTACCATGCGAGTCGACTGCCCTGAATGAGGAATCACAGTCGAAGGAAAGATTACGTGAAAGAGGATATGATTATGACGGCTGATGGAGATATTAGAAGCTAAAAAAAAAAAACACTAACGACCAAAACTAAAAAGCTATAAATAACGTAAGTAATTCTATCCTTAATACATAATTATTTAAATATAACAATTATCACTTATTTTTGAAGTCGGTGCCAGCCTCTCGGTACCTAACGTAGACTGTTGTTGTATGACGCGCGCGGCTGGCAAATCCACACGACAATATACATTTATTTGTTTGGCTGGCACCGACTTCAAAAATAAGTGATAATTGTTATATTTAAATAAATATGTATTAAGGATAGAATTACTTACGTTATTTATAGCTTTTTAGTTTTGGTCGTTAGTGTTTTTTTTTTGAAGTCGGTTTAATTTTTTTTTTAAAAATAATTTTATTTCTCTATTTTTAGTTGCGTTAATGTGCTGTGACCTTGAATAAAGGTTAATTAATGTCCTTAAGAGTTTTACTTAGGAATGAAAATATTTTGCTTTAAGTCAAGTGAAGACTTTGCGATCTAGAATCAAGCATAATCACTTACCAAATCACCTGCCCTATTAGCCTTGCATAAGTACATACTACTACCTAGTTTAATATCGACCAAAGTCAGTACTGTCCCCTAACTCCTAACCGTTAAGGAGTTCTGTGGCTTCATCATCAGCACCAGATGTTGACGCCCGGAAGCATATACCTGAGTAAAATATGATTACGTAACAAAAACACCATATGAGCATACAATTTTCGGTTGATGCCCTCAATTTCTCCAGGATCCCATCATCAGATCCTGACTTGGTGATAATGGGACCACCTCGGAAGTGTCCTCTATCGAACTGTCGAAAAATTTTTGAAATCCATTCATAATTGACGGAGATATCGGTGAACATACATAAAAAAAAAAAAATATTATACATAGAGACGAATTGAGAACCTCCTCCTTTTTTCGAAGTCGGTTAAAAACATATTGTGCCGGTCCCATATGATTGGAAGAAGGACAGGCCAATTACGTTTCTTGGAGTTCTTGAATCTTGTCCCACAAAAGGACTGATGTTTAGAAGCAACAGTAGGCGAATAATGATGGATAGGTGTAGAAGAACCTTTGAAATTTTACCTGGAAGACGGAGATCGGCAGGTAGTCGGAGAAGACGACCCACGTGACGGCCTCGGCGCAGGGCGGGGTGGTCAGGGAGCCCTTGTAGGTGTAGAACCGCTCGGTGTCGAGGCCGGACAGCACAGAGGACAGGGAGAAGGTGTGCGGCAGCTGCATGCTCGTGTTGTGGTTCTCGATGGCAGACAGGTTCTTCACGATGGGCGTGAGCAGCTTAGCGTCGAATTCGACCACCTGGAAATGAAACATCAAATGAACATGACCGACTAGTGGCGGTATAACCATCACAATTGAAGGCGTAGCTAAATACCACAGACCGATGATGGGCAGCAGCGTAACCGGAGCGAAAAGTGTGGAGATTATGGGTATATCCCTCCAGATGTTTGAAGTGGCGACCAACTGGAGAGGTCTATGTCCAGTAGTGGACTGCAATAAGCTGATAATGAAATGAACATGAGATGTACTTCAGTCAGGCGATGGATCGTGACCATAGAGCATCTGTCGAATCTGGAGGTTCAGTAGGCGGAGTCAGCAGGAGAATATACGGATTACCAGCTGTTAAACGACACAGTATGTGTCTTGGTAAGACTTCAACATAATGGTCCATAATACAGATCACACTGATGAACAATGGGAGAGTCCTATCTCCAGCAGTGCACTGTGAGAGGCTGATGATGATCTTATATGGCATAGGTGGCAACTGACAAGTAATTGATTTGGTTGCTTGTCCACACGTGATGTGTCGCCTTGCTAACACGTAAGAGGAAGCCACTATGCTGCGCCAATATAAAAAAGATAGTCTGATGTAGTTGGGTTTGCAAATCAAGTTACCTGGTAGAAGAAGGCGAGCACGCAGAGACCGTCAGGGTGCTGAAGAGCCTCAGCGAGGTTCCTGTACTTCTTGTTCCTGTGGATGATGTGCATCTCCAGGGGCAGCCTCATGTCGTTGAGCGTGTGCTCTGATCCGCGGTTGTTCTTGTCCCCCCAGTGGAAGTGCAGACCCTCGATTTCGTATTCGTTGTCCAGAGGACCGCCGAAGATGTACGGCAGTCTGAAGCCTTTCTTTTCCTCTTCTGAACTATATTTGGGGATGGTTAAGGCCACTGCAAAGAAAACGAATGCGATTAGTTGTTTCCCATTCTTCAAATTGGAAGTTAAAATTCAGATCCAAAAACTTCTGCGACCAAATTGAACTTTAATCTCTTCTCAAATGTTTTATTGCGTGATGCAGGCGCTGCAAATATCAAGTTGCGAAGTGCAGAAGGAATTAGTAGGATATAGTTAGCGTTCATATCAGAAAGATTCAGGTAGGTAAGCTTTAAACCTGCCGGAGTGTATTGAAGCATCTCAGGATAGCGACCTCACCAGAACGATTTAGGTAGGCAGGTTTAAACCAAGCCTCTAGAACAGTGTTTCCCAAACTTGTCGGGACCGCGACCCATCTACAAGAGAGTTTTAAGTTGGCGGCCCACCTTGTGTCATGAAGACAAAAAAGCAGCTTCTGTTCTTTTTCACCATCATCATCAGCCTATTGACGTTCACTGTTGGACTTAGACCTTTGCTAAAGCTCGTCACCACACCCATTTCAATTAAGGAGGATCTATACGACAATCAGGACCCACCCAAAATCTACCTGCGACCCACACATGCACACAGCGACTTGGGCTTTTCTTCCGCTTTAGAAGCGAAGGGAAAACCTGTGCTTTACTACCAAAGGTCCTTATTATTTGCCAACGTTTATGGCAACCCTTACCAGAATGTCCATTATTAGTTATCGTGAGCGGTCCAGGCAGCGGGTTCTGGTAGCCGATCAGTTCCATCGCTGGGATAGAGATGGGGATGGCCTGCCGCGCCGAGATCGCGATGGGGGACTGTTGCCTGCCGCCGCAAGCAGGATGAATGACGGCCCATCTCCTCTGGTCCGAAGCTCTGTAGCCCCATCCGAGGACGAGGGATACTGCAAGGAAATGGAGGTAATCTAGATTTAGGTAATTGCTAGAAACTATAATTAGTAATTCAAAGAGCTGCTAACACGTGTGTCCGACGCAGAGCCACAGATTATCATCGTCGTTTAATGTAAGTAATTAAACTCTTAAAATTATAGAAATATCTGTTTTTGTGATTACCTAATAAGTACTTGGGTACTTTAAAAATGTCAGCATAGAATTTCTTTGCCCAACGCAACGCGCGCACCTCGTTTGGTGCAAAACGAGTGCAAACATTCTCAAGGAAATGTTTAGTTAGTGAGATGCGCTGTTATGAAACAACTCCACCTTTTGTCGCCTAAGTATAGACAATTTTATTATTTTAATGCTAACGAGATCACCTACGTACCCAGTAAATAGTAAGTACTAAAAGTATTGTTCCATTTCAGTTATTGTTGTTTTATCGTCTGACGTATTAAAATATTAACGTACCGACAGAGATCATAATAAGCTCCTTTCAATTATATGCAAAGAAGTTCGATGTTGAAATGTATTCTTGATCTATCTCGTTTTATTGTTTCAGTATTGGAAGTAAATGTTTTCAATCTTCATTGCCTGTACATGTTGTAGTGGTACCTCACGTCATTATATAGCGATTTAAAATTAGATATCACTAAAGCCATTTGCTAAAATGTTGCATTTATTATTTAACCAAATTTCAAATAAGTACAATAACTATGTTTTAGTAGAGCAACGATTTAATTTATTATAAAGTATGGGAAACGTCCAACTACTAAAATGTAAATGAAGATAGGTAGGTACCTGCGTCAAACATTTGCAATTTCGTATTTACACGAAATATTAAGTACATGTGGCTACTGATTTAAATTCATTAGGCATGATATCAATCCCCCAATTCATCAAAGTTTGACGGATTGCGTCGTAAATTATGCAAATGGTAGCGGCTATATCTCAAGTCAAACGCAAATCACAATTAATTGCGCACACGAACATTCTTTCTTAATTCAAACGGCTACGTGTTGACTCATTTAAATTCGATGCCTTTAAAAAAATGGACAATGAAGAATGTCCTTACTGATTTATATTCCCCTTGTGGCCAACGACTAATCAAGTTTGAATTCACAGAGCTTTTTAAAAGTCGCCACTCAACCGGCATTATGCAAAACTATGCACATTGTGTAAGTAGATGGATATATTAGATTTTTTCTTTGAACAAATTCATAATGGATTCGCCTGTCGTCAATTTATTGAATAGTATTTTATACAAGACTTTAATAGTTTAGGTATTACGTGACTTGACACCAAAACGAGCGAGTGTTTAAGTTTAAAAGCTCATTTAAAGTAGATGCACTTGACAACAAGACCGAACTCATTGGTAATATTAGCTATAAAGTTAAGTTCCTGAATTAAAAGTCCTACAAAAAATGACGATATTTTTCAAAAGCTTCGCCAGTGAACTACCTTGAACTTATCAAGACATATGACAAACCGTTTCCAAACAATATGTGACAAAAAATAGTTATTCATTGCATTAATAGAATCAGTTACCTAATCCGACAAAAACTTATCTACATCGATATCGTGACATGATATCCAAATTCCTGAATATGTAATGCAAATCACTTAGGTAGATGAAATGAGCTAGACAAATATTAGTGACCTCTTGTATCTAGGAACGCTAAAATTTGAGGCCGATCGTGCAAAGTCGAAGATTTTATGATATGCTAAATGTTTCATCATTGGTTGTTTGAAATAGCAATAAGCTGCCTGAAATAAGCCTTAGTACGTAACCTGAATCTGACATTATGGATTATGAAAATCCCTCCCTCTGACATCTGGAAAGGGTCGCGTTGTTAAGGTTCCGTATCCAAGAGACTAAAACGTGACCCTATTAGATACTAAAACTTCGCTGTCTGTCAGTCCGTTTGTCTGTCACCAGGGTGTATCTCAAGAACCGCGTTATCTAGCCAGTTGGAATTTTGTATTTCTGTTGGCGCCATAACATCAAAATAAAATAAATACACATTTAAGCTCCCATACAACAGGAGCGATTTCTTTGCAGTTTTTGCCCGATATTAAAATCAGCACCAAGAAAGCGCTAGAAATCTAGTCAATGGTCCGGAACCCTTCGTGCGCAAGACCGAGAAGCACTTGGCCGGTTTCTTTTAAAATTAGACTTATGTGTGTGGATTTATTTAAGCTATAAGCGGATGGGGTGTCTTCATCCATTGTTGACGAAGAAAGGATTAAGGTCTGCGGTGTTCATGTCTAACGAGACTCTACATTTGAAATACAGGATGGTTTTGTAAAACGGAATTATTTTGCATCCTGAAGCTCTGTTGGGAGAAAAAGGGACATATGACTGAGAAAAGGGACAGCCCTGTACAGTTTGTACGGTCAGCTTACTCATGATTTAAGAATATTTTGTTTTGTGAGGGTTCAAAATTTGTAGGACTGAAGCTTTTAAATATTTTGACAGTTATTAAATACTGTTTTAACTTAACCCGTACAATACTGACGGCCGAATTAAAAGACGTGACTGTCAAAGTCCATAAGATAGGACCATGGGCAGGTGTTTGAGGCAAGTCATTAAACATTCCTATAGGAAGGAGAGCCGTGCGGTTAAGTGATTTGATTCCGATTTGATTTGTTAGTATCGTAGTAGTAGTTGCTTGTAGATTGTTTGGTCGGATGTTTGCACGATCCGCCGTTGTGTGGAGGAAAGGCCCACGTGTTTCGCGTGTCTTCATCGATTTGCTATGCCTACGTAGCTACTTAGTTGTAGAATCGTTGAGGAATTGATGTAATGGGTACCTACTACGATTAGCCCTTAAAATGTAATTGAAACTTTGCTATAATGCTTTTGAATGAAAATTGTTCTTATATTTTTCTTCTATGGATGCATAAACTTATACCTTAATAAAGCTATGTACTTACTGGTGAATTTGAATAATTTAAGTATTTAGGTAATCCAGTAACTTTGTAGCAGTTTTTAATAAAAAAATCAATTAATTACAATACTAGACAAATTCATTTTATTAGTAGATGTAATGTAATTTATTAAAATATCGTGAGTTACCCAAATGCAGCTATGGGGCAGTATAGGATAGTATGTATAAAAATTATAATTTACCTATAGTAGATTTATAAAGTTGTTAAAAATAAAGAAATCAGATTTAAATTGATATTAAAATTTTCTTACTTGTTAATAATTTGTTTAGAATTAATTAATATTATTTAAATAAAATTTCAAACAAAATAAACTTTTAAATTAATTTTCATAAATAAAATTTATATTATTTTTAATTACTTAATTTTTTTTTAATAGTATTAAAATACTTAAATTTTGAAAATATTTTGAATATTTTTCGAACTTACCATTTGCCGCCATGATGGCGATTACAGCGGAAAACGCAAGGGTGTTCATTGTTCACTGCACTGATTGCTGGGATGTGAAGATGATTGGATGATGCCTCCTACCCCGACGCCCGCGGTTTATATACTACACTTGGACATCAAGTGCTCGTACATTTTCAATGGCCAGCGCGTCACCGCTGTGGGAACTAACCCCTCGAGCGCCGCAAAAGATCTGCAAGTGCGGTCGTTTTGCACCAAGACCAAGACGAAGCAAATTTTATCCCAGTTATAACGGAGAAATTCGTCATTTTTAGTTTCTAGTCGAAATATCGTATTCTTGATCGTAATAAAAGTTAGTTAGGAACTTTAAGAGGGCTTAAAAACATACAAATCATTTGCGTGATCTTATGCGTGCCTAGGTTAGTCCTGCCTAAACTTTTCGACCTAAGTTTAGTGGTTTTCTGTAAGACCATCATTTTAGTACCTTCGTGCAAGTCTTTCAAGTTCAAGTGCAAGTATGATATTGTTTAAGTAACGAGATAAAAATCTCAGGCTCTGTTAATCTATCCAAAATTTCAACATGCTAATACCTACATAATACTATGTAGATATTGTAATTATTTTCTGGCCACCTGATTTCGGCCAAAGTTATGAACAACTCTAAGACGAGTCAAATACTCAGGATCTATTGTAGTAGCGTAATATTTAAGACAATTTCAGGATATCAGTGGGTACCTACTGGGTAGGTACAACTTGACCGGAGAGAGCACAGGCAAATATCTGTCTTCTTGCTGTTTGTATAAACACAATACCATAAATGGCAGAAGAAGATAATCCTGGACACCGTAACACATTACATAATACCTACTTCTACCACGAAATACGTTAGAGTGAGTTTCAGCGGGTTTTCCTATTTCCTCGATACTATATTACGTTCAACTTATTTCCTATCAGTGACGTAGAAGGAAGGTACTCTCCAGTGATTCACGGGCAATTTAATTTGAGTAAAGTATATAGTGACACATTAAATCGGTAACCTACTCCGCAAATACGTAGTACTAAGTGATGTCCCTGTAATATACTGTGAACATTATTTACGTAGGAGGAGAGTCACCGAAATAGCCCTTGATCATATGCTGATAGAAAGAAAATGCCACTTCATTTTGAAATTTGACTAAATATGTGATGGGTCCTGGACAAAATAAGTAATTGGTATCCAATTTTGGTCCTTTATCTAGTACTAGATATAGGACTTAATACTGGATATAGGACTATGCGAAAGAATTTATTTGGAAATACTACTTCTTATATAAAAGTAACAAAAATACTTCTAGATCTAAGGAGCTAGGCTTTATCTGGTTTATTTAATACCTATCTTCGTGAACGAAATAGATGTTTTCACCAATAACCAATAAAAGAATTCGCATAATTATTTTAAGCTAGTGGTGATTGCGATTGTATGCGATTGGTTATGGAATGTTAAAAATCTTTTAACATACCTTCATACTTCGACCATCTGTGATTAAAACTCATGGTTAATTATGATCCAGTTAAATACCTATTACTAATCAAAACAAAAGTAACCTAAGTTAGCAAAGCTAAATAGAGGCCGATGAAATTATTTGTCATCGTCGTGTTTTATGTTACAGATGTTTTCTATGTACAACCAAAAGATATAAGTACCAGTTTATATCGTGTTAGCAGAACCTTCATAACTCCTGATTCCCTTAACACAAGAGCTGTTCTTACTATGTCTGCATTAAATGGAGAACTTAACAACACTAAACACGTAGTTCTCTTTTAGATTTTCGTAAAACCGACACACTTTCTTCACACCTACGATTTTTCTTGGGTAATTGTTTTATCAAAGGTTTTATTAATGTCACGTAAGAAAGTTTTGTTTATGAAGCATGTGCAATACACACAATATATTCAGTTGAACGATAAGCGGTAATAATTTAGCAATACGCAAATAAGCAGCGTCGTTATTTTTCAAAGATGCGGGAAGTATACCGGTGTCGCTGTCAATTTGAATTCGAAATCCATCCGTTATTATTTGGCCTGCCTAAAATGTGGGTTATGCAATGCTCGTGATTTTTTAGCTGCAAATACTAAATGCGGGTGTTATCGTGCACAAAATTGACCACATATTTAAGCCTCGGAATATTTTTACATAGTTGGTTTCCTACTATATTTTAGTTTCAGTTTGAGGCTGCCTACCCAATTACGCAGGGAGGTTAGTCCACAGCTACCAGTCTTTTAGGAGATGTCCTAGTAAATTGGCCGAAATTCGGTCTGTAGAATTCCTACTGTTATTTATTGACATACCTAAAGCACAGAATAAAATAAATAAGTATTACTATCGACAAATAAAATTTGGACATGGTCATTTCGACCCGACTACATCAATTCCGCATCCGTTGTCAACACAAGACGTTATAGGGTTAAGTTGCATTGGTGCACTGATCGAATCTCCCGAACAATAGATAATAACATATGACATTACGATGATGTAAATAATTAGGCTAGTTGATAAAACAGGGCCATTGATTAGGGCGAAAATAAATAATAAAGATTATTACATCCGCCGTGTTAGCAGATCGCTGTGACAGTGATGACATAAGATCTGAAGAGATCTGTTGTGCTGCGGAAAAGGTCTCAATATTGGTAACGGAGCATAGGTGTTTGAAAAGAGTCTCTACTGGGACCTCGCGAACTGTTTCTTATTTCTTCATCATTGTCATCAGCCTGGAGACGTCACCAGAGACAACCAGCAGTGTACCTGTCAGGCAATTTTTAGGGTTCCGTAGCCAAATGGCAAAAACGGGACCCTTATAGATACATCATGTCTGTCTGTCTGTCCGTCCGTATGTCACAGCCAGTTTATTCCGAAACTATAAGAGCTACATTATTGAAATTTGGTGCGTAGATGTATTCTGTTAACCGCATTATGATTTTAAAATAAAATCAGAAAAAAATCCATAATATGATGTGTATTATTATGCAAACTACTAACGAAAATTGGTTTGAATGAAATCTAGACAGTAGTTTTTTTTAAACGTCATAAATCAAATTACCTAATTTTTTTCATTCAATCAGTGACGGAACCCTACGTGCGCGAGTCCGACTCGCACGGCCGCTTTTTTTAATAGGGGTGAATAGATTATGCACCTTCACGCCGCTTCCGGGGGAGACGTGGTGTCTGGGACTCAAACCTTCCAGACTGGGAGGGCATACCCACTAAACGCCCCTGTGTCGCCAGTGGGCAGCAGCTTGCAGGGCCTCGGGTAGCGCCGAAGCATACAGCCACATCCCTGCCTGTCCTGGCCAGCCGCGGAATCAGGCTCGGTGACAGGCTCGATGGCTCATTTGGTAGTGACCTCTGCCCTCTGAGCCAAGGGTCATGGGTTCGATTCCCGCACAGTACAAACATTTGTGTTCATGAACATGTCTGTTTGTATTGGTCTGGGTGTTTTCTATGTACCTATAATATGTATTTATTTACAGCGATATCGTAGTCTACGATGAAACGCGCTCACCCAGCAAAATCCGGTTCACTTTCGCCTTGAACATCGGAAGATTACCTAGGTACCTATATCTCTCGGTGAACAAGGAGCTCGGCGAAGATATGTGTTATGTAGGTACATAATTATATTCATTGTTACTACATACTACTGTATAAATCTTAACTAATATTATAAAGCTGAAGAGTTTGTTTGTTTGAACGCGCTAATCTCAGGAACTACTGGTCCGAATTGAAAAATTCTTTTTGTGTTGAATAGACCATTTATCGAGGAAGGCTATAGGTATAACATCGCTGCAACTATTAGGAGCGAAGAAATAATGGAAAATGTAAAAAAAAACGGGGAAAAAGTAACTATTCCACGCGGACGAAGTCGCGAGCACAGCTAGTATCATATATAAATATCAGACAACATCACATACATTGCTCCGATCCCAAAGTAAGTAGCTTTTTTAAGCACTTGTGTTATGGGTATCAGAACAACGAAGGTACCACAAATAAATACTTAAATACAAATATAAACACCGAGACACGGAACAAACACAAGTGTTCATCACACGAATGTTTGTCCCTGTTTGTACTTATCATAGCAAGGATTCGCTTATTTATTGTGATTGATAGAAAACGACCGACCAGGAACAGACGGACAGATGTAGGTCTATCTCAATTGTATTATTCGAGCAAATTTTTTGCGTAACCAAGCATTAGGTAATTGGTATGTGACATGTGGTTTAATTGACTTGTTTGTTATAATATCTTTAAGGGGTACGACGGATGTGATGGATGGATGACGTAAACGAAAGGTGCTAGGTTCAGTCTTTGTATCATCATCATCAGCCTATCGTAGTCCACTGCTGGACATAGGCCTCTCCAGTAGTTCGCGATTTTGTGCATACGTCTGGAGGTTTTGCCCATAATCGCTACTGTGGACAGGCTGTGCGATCGCAGGACGTTTTTTGTATGGAATCTACTCGCCCCGGTGACGCTGTTGCCTGTCACCGTTATAGCGCCACCAATCGGTTGCCAGAGTCTCGTTTGTTATTCGGCAGGGTGCACCACGGGCACCCTTACATCCCTTATCATCATCATCAGAGTTTTATTCCCGGTTTCATACGACTGACCTCGGAGCGGGCCCCGGACTTTGGCCCTCGGAGCTTTCCTGCTCAGTGGAGGGGTCCACTTTGGACGGTCATCGGCATCCCTGGTGGCGAGTCCGTTTGTCCTCGGTAATAAGGTAATTTTATAATATACAAACGTGTTCTAAAGTAGACAGTTTAAAAAGATAATTTTGTCCTTTTTCATTTTCTACTTAGGTAGGTATGTTGTCTTGTCTACAAAATTTCTTTTGATTCGTTTCCTTATTTTTTTAATAGACCTGGGTATCAAATCCATAGGTAAACTTCGGATTGACCGCGCTATGAATTCTGTCATCCATCGTCCAATCTGTAACAGACTATCAAAATAAAAAAAAACTGGGACGCAACATTCTAACAATGATTTATAAGTACTTTAGGTACCTGGCTAACTTCTTCTCAATAAAATTTTGTGACTAAATAGTCGATACCAAAATACTTACGTCGTATAATAAAATCTTTTTATTATTAATAAATCTTTTAATAGCTTTAGAAGTATGTGGGCCACGAAATGGCCAGTGTGAAATATACCGGGCTATGGTAGAGCCAGTATACCTACTACAAGGTATTATGTGTGCAGAACCAATGTTTGGGAAGAAATACTAGTGCTCTAATCATTGCACCACCGAAGTGGTCGAAATAATATCTTCTCTTCTCTCCCTCTCCCTCTTCAGACGTTTCACTCACTGCTGACACTCTGACTCTATGAACCAACTGACTCCCTTAGCGTGCCCTTCAAAACATTCCAAACATTCCTTACAGCTTGCAAGTTCTAGGTTCCCTGACCACGCCCACACTATCTAACTAACAGGACCTTAACCAGTCGCATTAAGGTGCATATAAACACCAATATATCACACCTAACCGACCACGTGTATCAGGCCGGACACGTCCAAACAGCCCATTAACAATTAGCCTGGGTAGTAACATGATTTATTGGCGCCAGGCCCCGCCTGTCCTGCGTGATCAATGCTGTAAGACGCTTCCCGACTGCTTAATAAGCAAATGGTGGGGTTGGTCCAAGTTACAAGCGGATCGGCCCGGGCGTCGCCGGAGGGCATACAACGCATCGTATGCCCACTGAGCCTCTCCTTCGTGCCCCGAGTGGTGAGTGCGGGGGCGCGATCCACTCATAGGGACGTAACGGTGTGGTGGGTGCAGCCACACCGGTGCACGAGATCCGCCCGGGGAGCACTCTATTGCTCCCCGGATCCGGGGGCAGGGGTATTTGCCTTCCCCGGACCAGGAGTGCCGGCCGCTTATCATCTGCGGCTGGCCAGGGCAGGCAGGGATGTGGCCGTATGCTTCGGCGTTACCCGAGTCCCTGCAACTTGCTGCCTACTGGCGACACAGGGGAGTTTAGTGGGTATGCCCTCCCATTCGGGAGGTGTGAGTCCCACACACCATGTCACCTTCCCCCGGAGGTGGCATGACGGTGCCTAATGCATTCCCCGCTAAAAAAATAAGTTAGAAGCGGTTGGCCTGAGGTGTAAGGCGCAAGATTACTACAGAGATACTCTTATCTATGCTTGTACTGCTACGACTAAAAGGGCGTTTTGGGGTCGTGGCGAGCCTGGGTCAAGGGTTGTTTTAAGTGTCCCTAAGTACGTACCTACGTAACCTTCCTACTAGACCTAGACTCTCCTGTACCTACTATTAGGGGATGCTTAGTTATGTGCCTAAGTTCAACGTTAAATTGTAGTGACATTGTATCGTAGCTTTTAATGACTTTTTAGTACCGAACACATTTAGTCAAGATATTTTATAGAAATACTCGTACATATTACATAGGGGTATTTACATAGGCGAGAGGGGTTCATAAAAAAGACCACGTAGCTTAAAAATAAGAGATGTTTATTTTATAAAGTATATCACAGCTTTTAATTTTGCTTAGAAAATGTTTTTACCTTATAACACCATTCTAAGCCTTCTACAAAAAAAAAAAACTTAGTTTTGGCTTCTAGGTGGATAGAACTGTAAGGTAAATCTAGCTAGTTACAAGGTAACAAAGAGGCTGGCCAATGTTTGGATCAGCACAATATGCCTACATTTTCAAAACGAAGTAATTCATAATGAAAAGTCATTGCCTAGACTTCAACCTCGCCCTATTTTCGTGACTACTGAGTCTAACGATTTAGTACTCACTGACTATAATAGAGGTGCTCAATCTTTGTGCTAGTACTAAGTATTTGAGAACCATTGTTGCAAAAGCGGTCGGCAATATATTTTGCATAACCAGTGGTTATAAACCTTGACAAATTAAAATAATAACCGCGATACACAAACACAAATACGTGTAACTTCAATATCTAGGAACAAAACTTCTACAAAACTGTCGATAACAAAGTATGGAAAACGCTTGTTAATTATACCACCGGTTAATTTAGTGCGGTAGTTTTGACAATAAAACCGACTCTGAATCTTATTAGATCTTATTAAATCTTATTACACAAGGTAAGTATGATTGAAAACATTATTTAAATCGATAATATTAAATCACGCAATCATAAAATCAATGCTTTTTTAAGCCTAACGCTTTTCGATCGATATAAAAAAATATATGAATTGACCCTTGCAATGTCAGACAATTAATAATGTAAAAAACCGGCCAAGTGCGAGTCGGACTCTCGCACGTAGGGTTCCGTACCACTATACAGCTAAATAAATGTTTTTCTTTACGTTATATTATATTGGAGTTAATTAAATGAAAAAATTAGGTAATTTGATTTATGACGTTTTAAAAAAAACTACTGGCTAGATTTCATTCAAACCAAATTTCGTTAGTAGTTTTCATAGTGATACACATGATATATTTTTTTCAGTTTTATCATGCCCATATTTTAGAAGTTACGGGGGGGGGGGGGGGGGGACACTCATTTTACCACTTTGGAAGAGTCTCTCGCGCAAACTATTCAGTTTAGAAAGAAATGATGTTAGTAACCTCAACATCATTTTCAAATACCTATCCATAGATACCCCACACGTATAGGTTCGATGAAAAAAAAATTTTTCAGTTTCAGTTCTATGTATGGGGATCCCCAAAATTTTGGATTTTTTTCTGATTTTACTTTAAAATCTTAATGCGGTTCACAGAATACATCTACGTACCAAATTTCAATAATGTAGCTCTTATAGTTTCGGAATAAATTGGCTGTGACATACGGACGGACAGACAGACAGACAGACAGACAGACAGACAGACAGACAGACATGATGAATCTATAAGGGTCCCGTTTTTGCCATTTTGGCTACGGAACCCTAAAAAACAGGCCGATGACGGGCAGCAGCGTCACCGGAGCGAGAAACTACGCCCTGCGTTCGCCAACCCGCCTGCCAAGCAGCGTCGCGATTATGGGTAGAGCTTCTAGATGTTTGACCAAATTGGCGTCCAACTGGAGGCCTATAACCAGCAGTAGACTGCAATAGGCTGATGATGATGAGCCAAGACATGCTACACTGTGCCATCTAGTCTCAACCTTTACAAAAGCATGTGCTATGGGTACCTACAAGACAATTTATAAACATATTTAGATACTTTTTTGTAAATGAATAGATCATAACAAACATCTAGACATATATAAACAGACATGTTCATGCACCCAAATGTTTGTACTATGCGGGAACCGAACCCGCGTCCACTATGCCAGAAGCTGCGTCTCTACCACTGAGACAAAAAGCCGTCGACAGATACACAATGGTCGAAAGCAATTATATTTTTAAACTAGCTTTCCGCCCGCGACTTCGTCCGCGTAAAGTTTTTTTTGCCAAAATAAAATTGTGCCTATGTTACTCGTGGATAATGTAGCTTTCGAATGGTGAAAGAATTTTTAAAAACGGTCCAGTAGTTTTTGAGCCTATTCATTACAACCAAACAAACAAAGTTTTCCTCTTTATAATATTAGTGTAGATATGCCTGTTGCTCTTACAATTATATAAATTAAACAGCTTACATTGTGATGTTCAATCAACGTGTTTTGATAATAAACCTGGTGAAATTGTAAACGTCTTTAATTTATGTTTAAACTGTCTCCTGCCGTGTGAGTGTATGAAAGAAGACCGGCCAAGTGCGAATTGGACACGCGCACAAAAGGGTGCCGTACCATTGATATAATTTTATTATTTATCTTTAATTAAAGTAAAATTACAAGTGCCTATCTGATGCTATCCTACTAATATTATAAACGCGAAAGTTTGTTTGGATAGATGGATGGATGTTTGTTCCACTTTCACGCAAAAACTACTGAACGGATTTTAATGAAACTTTACAGGAATATAGTTTGTACATCAGATTAATACATAGGCTATGTTTTATACGAATATTCACGCGGGCAGCAGCTAGTTAGGTATATAGAGCAAAAAGAGCAAAAAAAAGTAGTTCGTTTGTTGATATTTTGTAAGACATACCAAGACATTTAGAGATTACCATGGAGGTATAAAATAAGCTTGAGCTTGGAGATTACCACAACCAACGCTAGGCTAGCGCATGCGCAGATAGCCGCGCTATCGCTCCATCAAAACTGTTAACAGACTCTACGATCTATAGAGCAGGCGCCCGCGCGAATCCAGTGACGCTACGCAGCTGCCCATCATCGGCCTATGGTATACAAAGCTACGCCTTCAATGGTGATGGTTATGCCACCACCAGTCGGTTAACTGAGCCTCGTTTGTTAATCGGTAGCATGCACCGCGGGCAGTTGAGGTTGGCTTGGTGCGAAAAGGATGAAAGAAAGCGACTGGGATGTAAGGGCCTATCATCATTTCGCTCCAAGCCAACCTCACCTGCCCGTGGTGCATCCTGCTGAATAACAAACGAGGCGCTGGCAACCGACAGATGGCGGTAAACCATCACAATTGACGGCGTAGCTAAATACCACCGACGGATGACGGGCAGCAGCGTCACCGGAGCGAGAAGCTACGCCCTGCGATCGCCAACCGCCTGCCCAGAGTGGCGATTATGGGTATATCCTCCAGATGTTTGCCCTGTGGCGAACAACTGGAGAGGCCTTTGTCCAGCAGTGGACTGCGATAGGCTGATGATGATGGAGCGAAAAGATGATAGGTCGCTCCCTTACGTCCCTAAGACTTCTACATTACATAATAATGTAGAGATTACCTACACGACGCTAGCTAGGCTAGACGCATGCGCAGACGCCCGCTATCGCTCCATCAAAACTGTTATCAGACTCTACGATCTATAGAGCAGGCGCCCGCGCCACTCCCCTAGCTATGCCATGTGTCATGCATTATGTAATTTGGATTTGACAAATAGTATAATGAGGTTTATCTACTACAAGAATTCTTCAGTATCTTTTGGAGGGTATTTAAGAGGGAACGGGGAGCAGGGTCGATCATTTTCTTGCTTTCTTTTATCGTAATGGGTTTTAATGCAATAGAGAGACGATGGCAAGAGATCTGATGGCGTTTCGGTGGTGCCCTGAAACTCTGTAGCATTTTTATATGAGACGCGACATGTGTGGACTCATTGGCTGAGTGACGCCTATCCTGGGCAAGCAGAGCAAGCTCAAATGAAACGCTAGTAGGACCGTGAGGTCTGGAGGCCTAATTTCTCATTATTGACTGGCTCGGTGGCTCAATTGGTAGTGACCCCTGCCTTCTAAACCTAGGGTCGTGGGTTCGATTCCCACCCGGGACAAACATTCGTGTGATGAACACTTGTGTTTGTTCCGTGTCTGGGTATTTATATTTAAGTATTTATTTGTGGTACCTTCGTTGTTCTGATACCCATAACACAAGTGCTTAAGTTACTTACTTTGGGATCGGAGCAATGTATGTGATGTTGTCTGATATTTATTTATATTTAAAAAAAAGTTTCGTTTAGACTGGAGCTAGCACGTTCCTCAAGCAGCGCATCTCTCTTGCTATTCATCGAGGTAACGCAGCCAGAGCGTCCTGGTGTCTTTACCATAATGAAATGAATTGTCTTCGGGCTTGTCGTATGGAGCTTGTTTATTATAGTACCTACCTATCCAATGATAACTTGAAACCTTAAACTAAGATTAGTCTAATCAGAAGGGCTATTCACAAGTCCAGAGACCCTACTACAGAAAACAAAAACGATCGTTCGTTGAACGGACCGCGTATTTTTGCCCCATAAATCTCTGCCTAATATATCAATTAAATTGTAGAAAATCGACATTGACGAATTTTAGTCGAATTCGGAAACTTGAATGAACGTGTGAGAAAGGTTTAATAATCGGAAATCAGCATACGAATAGCCTCGTCGATCTAATTAGTAGGTATAATTGTGAAAACTAGGGATAGAAGTAGGTATTATAGTCTACGTAAATGTAGGTACATAGGTAAAAAATTGCGATTACTAGGAAGCCATCGTTTCCTACGTGGTTCGTTAATAATTATCCTATTAGAGGAAGGTAAACTGCACATCATTTTATATTAAATATGCATGTATTTAGCATCATCACATGGAGAATTCATGAGCTTTGATCATCTGAGAGTGCTTGGTCAGATACCTACCTAGTTCCAAAAGTCTACTAAGCACCATGCAAGTACAAAACCACCTAATAAGTACCTACCTCCCGTGGCTCCGCTCCAACAGGGCAATTTCGACTCGAATTCGGAACTGTGAATGGATGGACGTCATTCATAATTGACATTACTTTGTTATAGGTACTACGCCATTTTTAATGAATGTAGATAGACTACTTACATACAATAAGTTTCCGAATCCGAGCGGACATGACCATTGTGAATAGCCCTCCAGGCTGTAAAGCTTTTAGAAGAAAACTAGGTAAAGCATTCTTACTGAAACTGTTCACAATAGGTAGGTACCAATATTTTACTACTTCATAAAGTGTGTATGTAAGACATAGTTTCAAACCTGCGAGGGTATACATCTCTGTCGGATTCGGTCATTCAAGTACCTACTTAAAATATTAATCTAAACCGACATAGTTTTTTACAGATTCGATCTATCATAATTGTCGACTAGGTACCTGAACGTTAGTGAAAATCCCAGTGTTGTGTTGGTATTAGAAGCCTGCCTACGACGAAACGCTAAAGTTTAGGTACGCTAATATCCAAGAGAACCTCATCGGAAGCTACCATATACCTAGCTTGTACCTGTGTAACCTATAAACCTACCTACCAATTTGCAGTTTAAATTATTCTTAATCCCTACTCTTCCTGTATCTACGATCGATGGCGATCTTCGTTGGACATGGCGCTAGCACGATGATCGCACCACGCTTTATAAGGCAGCGAGAGATCTTATCGAGCCAGGATTACGCAATAAAGGAGCTTAAATACGTCGCGTCACTTGATATGTCGGCCGCGTAAGGCGCCAGACAAATTGTGAATTGATAAACCTGCGCGGGCGCATCCGAAAATAGTGAATGAGTTAAGGGGAATTGATTACCAAAATTATTATCACACGACCTTATCAGGCATACGGCCCGCCTGAGTTTAAACCGTTACCGCAGCTATGGAGAATTGGACATCTCCAATACATTGCACCATAGCCACAGCGGTATCGCACGCCGTGCCCTGCGGTATGGAGCGTAGAATACTACCGAGATAGGTATTCTCTGCCTATCGTAGGAGTCAACTAAAAGGGCCTTTGGGGTTGTCCTCCCCCATCAGACAGAGTGCTCGTGGCGGACCACCGTCGGGTTTAGTCATCATCATCAGCCTATTGCAGTCCACTGCTGGACATAGGCCTAGGTATTCTCCACTAAATAGGAGTGAGCCCCACATAACCCAGGTCACAGATTTATAAATAGTTACTCCAGGTGTTCCGTACTGTACCCAGGGCCATGGTGTATGCGTTAAGGAATTTCCGGCGAAAAAAAGGGGTATCAAAACTACAAACTACCGCGGCATCGGCTTGAAAAACAGCATTCTACCCGAGAAGATACGAGAGCAGAGTGCCACGACGTGGGAGAGGGTAAAGCTAGCTGAAGATTAGTAGGTAGAAGTATTTATAACTTTAAGTTACCTACCCAAAAAATGGGGGATTCTCCAGGAAAGGGTAACCTTATTTTATCGCCCTACCGCTTCGCATAGAAATATCGAAAAGGCCAAGATGATTGGTTCCCCTTAACCAATTGTGAGGTCAGATAATAAAATTGATTAGGTACATTTACTTGCAAAAATAGATACATGCATAGGCACTTAATAACAATCTGTATTGTCTTTTCCGAATATTCAAATGTGCGGATTTTATGGAGTGGTCGTAAATAACTAGTTTTATTACTCTGGCTAGAGCTAGACTGATATAATGATGACACATTGGAGTATTAAGTACCTATATTAGAGGTCACTAAGTCCTAATGGGTACAAATGCATTTGATGCTCGCATGCGCAGACTGAGGGCGTAGCGGCTATTGACAGGTACCTCCTCGAGCTAACTACCTACCTACCCCACATACTGCGGCGTAACTATAAATGAGGCCAGTGGCAAATTCTTTGAAGTTAGCGAGGACCTAATACTTCTATATGATTTAGGTTTGACTCCGGGGTCCCATGAGGAATATAGGTACCTAATCTAAATGCCTTGACAGTATGTATAAACTTTTGGCCCGACTCTGGTTTCGAAACCAGGGGCACCTTTGATCTTTAAGACAAAGCCACCTCGTAACTACGCAGGTGGTTGTTGTATCAGTCCTAGTAGGAAGTATGTTTTGTTTGGAGGAATGGACTTGGCCCTCCGAAAAGTGTAAGTAGGTAGGTACAACAACTTCCTCCGTACTATGAGATCGTGATCTGGGGACCGACATACCTTTTTTTTCTAAATGACTAGACTACGAACGAATCATCGTGTCGCAGCCTAGGCGGCCTTGTCACCATCACCGGCCTGTTGGGGGAGCGGAAGGCTCTAACCCCCAGAGCCTACATACCAATTTGGTTTGTCGTAAGTACCTAACATATTTATGGGGCAACGCAGACGGCACACTTTTTGTGCGATAGTCTGCGTCTGAGACATAAAAAGAGCGCCTGCCGACTGAATGATCGAAGATGTGCGTCGTGTGCGTTGAGTCTGTAAAATATCCGCTACAGATTTTTGCGGGTCGTGTGCGTTACTGCATATAATTGCAAGAAAGTGCGTCACGGATGGATAGTCTGTCGTCTGCGCTGCCCCTTAATTTAATTATGTTAAGGGGTGATATAAACTTCGCATGTGCGTTGTAGGCTCTTCATAGAGCTTGTAAAGTTATGGGCTGGTCCTATTTTAAGCAGAGTTACCGTTGTAACTATCATTGGCTCGACAAAAGAAATTTTGTTAAGTAAGGAGATAGCTTGCCACAGCACGTACCTACATCGCTATCTGTTGTTAGTAATCGGAACTAGAGTTTGTATATTGTAGCGATGTATGATGTCGCTACAGCACCAATAGAAATAGCAAATGTGAGATTTTAGTTCTTAGGAAGCAGGTAAAAAATAAAACAGCTTTGTATTAGAAAAATCTTTAATGTAAATTAAACATAGAAACAGATTTCTGTTTACTAACACTATACTCAATTCAATCAAGACACTAAATTGTAACCTTATAACAAGTTCTGGTCTAATTTACCTAACTAATTAACATTAAAATGAAATGAAGTGCAACATTATTATATAGGGATAGCCTTAAATTCGATAATCTATTAATTTTGTAGAAAAAAGTAATTTCTCTCATATTAATTTAAACTTTCATTAAACTGGAATGCAATATTCTTTAGTAACATTTAGGGGCAGCGCAGACGACAGACTATCCGTGACGCACTTTTTAGTCTGTGATGCAATTATATGCAGTAACGCACACGACGCACAAAAATCTGTCGCGGATATTTCACAGACTCAACGCACATCTTCGATCATTCTGTCGGCACAGCTGTAGGGACCTAGATGCTCTTTTTAAATGTCTCAGACGCAGACTCTATCGCACAAAAAGTCTGTCGTCTGCGCAGCCCCTTAATTTACCCAACATATGGATCCAATGCATCAGTTTCATTAACTTTAATAGTTAAGATCATGTACTATTTATCTATTTTCATATCTACGTATATAAAAACACTACCTAATACACATTATCAATTATGTACTAAGCAAGTGTACGAAATTATTATGTCTATTTTATAATTTGCTGTAAACAGATATTTGGTATGAAGAATTATCATTTTAATGATATTAATTATGGCACAATACAAATATGAAATCTATTCTAAAGTAATAACTAATTAGTCAAATACTCAAAGTAGAACTATGCATTTCTAAATTTTGTATGTCAAGAAATAAACTGAATGTTTGAAAGAATAATCATAATATGTATATTACCTCTACCTGAAGAATGTCTGGAAGGAGTCACTATTAGCAGTAAGTGCCAAATTGTACAAATTTAAATAACTTGTATGTAACTACTACTAATAATTATGTGCAACAAGATGCATCTATTTAACCTAATTTATGTCAGTATCAAAAGTATTAGGTAGCACCTGTCCTAGATACAAAAGTTATTCTATTGTTTATTATTATCCTTACATGCCCATTTACAGGTTGAACATAATTTGAAAATATAAATTCCTAGTAAAATAAATGGTCAGGAAACTAATATAGCAAACTATCACTTTCAGTCAGATGGTTAGTACTTTGTGAAGCTACATTATACTAAATTGATACAAATTATTTCAAAAATTATAAAATATCCAATATTCTTATCACAAAAAACCATTGTAAAGAGATAAGATGGTATGCATCCATGTAATATTCTTAAATAGCACACATAAACTATCTAACTAATCTAAATGGCTATCAAACTAACATACCTACTATATAAAAATACTTAAACATGAATGGAAATAACAATTTGTTTTATTTATACATGGCCTCAAATGGTGTAATTACGCTACTGGATGAGAATCATATCATAATCTAATTTTGTAGATGTTTCATAAATCAGAATAAATTTTAATCAGTAATATTAGTAATCATATTATATCATATGTAATCATATTATAGTGTACTTCAGATAAATAAGTAATAAATTGAATGTTATATATTGTGAATATTTCAATGTTGCATGGAACCCTGTATTCTCATATATCCCCTAGATACACAATCATTTATTTTATTTTATATTGTTATTTAAATTTGATTTTTATTTAAATTTGATTTTGATTTTTATTTATTCTGACATTTTATGTATTTTATTCCGATTTGTGTTTGTTTTCGTTTATGTTGACATTTTTTATTTGTAATTGTGTTTATTTAATTTTAATTTTGATGTATACTCTATGGATTGGATTCTGAAATAAATGGATTATTATTATTATTATTATATAATTATCTAGAGCTACACAGTCTTGATGCAAAAATGGTCTGGTCCCATAACAAGTCAGGGAAGTCAAAAAGCCATTTTAATATAATAAGAGACACAAATCAATTGCACTCTTTCTATAAAAGATTATTGTCCATTTGTTGACCATTGTCAACCGCAATATAGACCTTTTTTTTATTACTCATATTAATTCACCAAATGATTCTCGTACATGTGGGTGTGCATAAGATTTGGTGGCCAATGGCCATGTATTGTATACCACAAAGTCTTATGTACACTCAGGTGTTCGGGAAGCATTCAACACATTTATAACAATAATAAAAGATCAGTTAAGATGTGTTAATTGTAAAATAAGTTTAAGAGAGGTAGGGCATGGCGAATCTTCGCTCGAATTGAGCTGCCCGTCCGGGGAAGGACCACCCTATAGAATACCGCAGCCAAATGACCTCCGCGTCATGTTCCTGTCGGTGAGTAGGGTTTCCGGAGCTTGTGGGGGGTTGGGGTTGGGCCGACATGGCGGTGGCAACTGACAGGTAACTAAAGTTACTTGCCCGTTGTCACAGCAACTTGGGTTTCTCTCTCGCTTTCCATCAGGCGTAGGGAAGCCATTATGTCGAGCCACTATAAAAAAAAAAAAAAATGATTACCAACTAAACACAACAGTCTTTACAAGCTACAGTCAGAATCTTGCAATTGTTTCTCCAGTAGTCGCTTCATCTTCTCAGGCACCGGCACCCCGGAGTGTGCGGGCTTCGGGCGGCGCTTCCAAGTCGCCTTCTTCGCGCTCTTGGTCACGCTACCAGGCAGAGGCACCGATTTGTTCTCTTTAGGCTTAGGCGTAGCTACCTTCGGGACAGTACTCGTCCTTTGTCTCGTCTCCATTGCCGTGTTAGTCACTGAGAAAAACAACATAGTGACTTTAAAAAAAAATGTATTAGTTTATAAGCTCTACCTGTTTATGTATGTATTAATACTCGGTTTCTATTCTATAAAAACGGCAAGCACAAACACATTACAACAACTTGTCTAAAGCAAACTTACCTTTTAACGCGATTTTTTCGTTCTTTTTAACCGACGACATGGTCTTTTTTATTGTAGAAACCGGCGTCCTGGGTTTAGTACCGCCGGTTTTTGCAATCGTCCGTTGCACTTTTGGAGTGGCTTTCGGAGTATCTCGTGGAGCCATAACGATTTTTTTTCAGAGGTTTTTTTAGACAATAACACACTGAAAAAAGGAACGCTGAAACGCAAATCCAATCAACGAAGAAATTCAAAAATGACACGACGAAGCTAGACGCCTGACAGTAGTGACAGTTGCCTTAGCTGAAAGTTTACGAAGCTAATTACATAAAAATTAAACTTTCTTTTCATTTAAGTTTAAAACAAACATCTTCTCCTTAAGATCTTTGTATCCAAATGTAGGGATTTTTAAAATCACAGCATTAATTTCGACGTACCGTTCTTTTTTATAATATAAAATTACATTGATTACCAACTGCGCAGATAAAACACTCCCTAAACTTACTTCGTAAATGAGACCTTTGGATGCGTTCATCTCAACCCATATTTATCATAGAATCACTTCAGCTGTCATAAATATAATATAATATATTATATATATATATAATATAATATATTTTATAGAAATGTGAATTAGTTTTAATCTAAAATTGCAATTAATAGTAATTAATACAATACATATCCCTTTATACTTTTATTAGCAGCGAATTTTTTTCCTTACAACTAATAATTGCATTTCGTAAGATTTTACCAAAATTATAATTTTAATTAGATGTTATTTTAATTTTACAATAATTTTATAGTACAAATAAAATGTTGGTATTTTTTTTCTTTTACATTGATAATGATAACATTATGACACGCGGAATAACGGCAACATCGCTATTTGGCGTCCATCTTTATAATCTTTGATGTGTTGTGTTGTTAACAAAAATTGTTCTAAAATATTATTAGGACCTCTACAGCTACTCAAATAAGAAATTCTCAATCTAGAGTTTTATCTGCAAATTCTTTCAGCAAATTCAGCCTTGGTACGGCACATTTACTTCGATGTTTATCAAAAGTGTCACAGTATCAATCGCTTGTTCCACAAAAAAGTTTCACTATATATTTCTTTGCTATTGACCTACGTGCTAATTAATTGGTCAACCTTCAAATGTTTTAATTTGCTTTCTGCTGTTAAATATGGTGATTTTCTTAATTTCCACATGTGGGAAATGTCCATGTTCATTTATCTATTGTTCTTACAGATGAAGTGTGAAAATGGATAGGTTGAATCAGTTGCGAGGTGAGGCAGGGGGCTCCAGGGACTCCACGCTCGACACCTCGTCGCCGCCCAGCGAGGCGTTCATGACGGCCAATGAAAGCTCCTCCAAATACTTTTCTCTGTCAGAAGTAGACTCCACATTCGATATTTCCCCAATAAAAGATATTTCATTGGCATCAGCAACTGTCGAATCTGAGAAAACGATTGGAGCCGAGTCTGACCGTCTGATATCCAATTTGTCTCCAATTGGAAAGAAGAGTGACTTTGATACTTATAAGATAGGCAAACAAATTGAAGCTGCAAACATTTTGTCAGGTGGTGTGGACATCTTTGATGACAATGATAACTCATATGACGGTGATGAGCTTGTGATAGATGACAATGCGGAGATTGAGGAGAAATCGAATCCTGATATGAAGCTTGCAGATTCTCAGTTTAAAGACGAGAATTCAACAGAGGCGCCTTTGGTTGAGCCTGATGCTGTGCCAAGTAAAGATACGGAGGTGATTCTGCAGATCGATGGGAAGAATGTGGATGCGATAGACATTGGTAATGGACTGTATTTGTATAGGAAGGAGGGGCAGGAAGAGCTGGCCGCTGTTCAGATCATAGATGATGATCAGCAACAACCTAGCTTCAAGTTTCTGAAAGTGCGGTGAGTTTACTGTTTACAGTATTTTATTATACAAAGTATCAGAATATTGTACTTTAAATTTTTGAATGATTTGGTAGCATAAACCAAGTGTTATGTGATCTTTGGGATTGACCTGGTTAAGTACTTATAAAATTGTTCATTCCTGCAAATAGAACACTAGTAATTATTTATTTGTCCCTTTACTGAGACTTGTTTTATTCGAAAAAAGATGGTGAAGTAGTCACATTGTATTTTTTAAATATTTATAGCATAATAGAAATGTACAATATAATCATTATTTTTAGTTGAAAGAAATATTAGACCATAAACACAAATGCTGTGTTGTAACAATAAATTGTAATCTTTAACTTTTTATCAATCAATGACATCAATCACCAATGGTCTGTTTTATGTTATTGGTCCTTGTTTGTTGTTAAGTTACCTGTTTACATATCTTGGTCATATACAATGACTTCCTTCTTGACCAAGATGCCCTGGATTTGAATCCTGTGAGGGCCAAAATTGTTACTGGGTTTTTATGTTAAGAAATTACTCAATAACAGCACCGGAGTTAGAAATTGGTGCCCCATGTATTGGCAAGTATTTTAAGCCAATAAAATAATAGATTCAGAAAAATTTCACATGGCCCATCCCGTTTATAGCTGAAAAATTTTGCTAATTGATACTTTACCTGACATCATTTACTAATTATGCTATTTAGCACCACATTCATTAATCTTGTGTAATGAGGTTGGACCCAAGTATACCATACCATATATATATACCATAACTAATTTAGTCAAACTGATAGTGATTGGCCCAGTGACTCATTTAGCCAAACCTTTTGAAGCAAGGATTGTGGATTTGATTCCCACCTGTAGGAAACATTAATGGTTTAACAGAATCTGGGTGTTTACATTAACACATTTATATGTTTTATTTTTTGGTCCTTCTGAAAACCTTCTGTATGTTTTTACACCAACAGAGTTTGAGACTTTTTGCTATGTTAATAAAATATGTAATTTTTCAAATTGCAGTGAAAATAATGAAGGCAATTTGGAAGTTTATGAAGAAATTCAAATTGAAGTACCAAAAGAAGTGGTAAGTTTCACCTTATTTATCTTGTAAAGTGGAAAGATTTGTATTTGTGTGTATGTTTGTAATGAAAAAACTACTCTGCAGATTTCATAAATTCTTTCACCTTTGGAAACCTGTATTCATTCTGAGTAACAGGCTATTACTAGAAAAAAAATTGAGATATGTAGTTATGAACTAAAACACAATAATGTAAACCAGTGAAATTTTTACTTAAAATACTCTAAGCTAAGTGAGTCTAGAGACCCTCTAGTACAGTGGTTCTCAACCTTTTAGACATCAGGGACTATTTGTCAAAATTTCTGTCTTGTTACGGACCACCTGGTCTAGTTGGTTTATTAGTTTTGAAGCAATATACATTATCTAAGTGTAAATAAATGAAAGGTTTATTTTATCTATTTATATCATCCGATATAAATAGATAAAATAAACCCTAGAAGCATTCCCAGTGGTCCACGGACCACAGGTTAAGAACCACTGCTCTAGTACAAAGTAAACACAAAACATGTTGTATTGGTTGGTTGATGTTTTCATTTCAATTAGTAGTATAAAAGGGTAATAATAAATATCTGGATTATTTACTAAATATTTGTTCCTATTATCACTTCTGAGGTCATTATAACAAATTAAATGCTAATTAAGATTGCCCATTAGGCTGATTTTAGTTTGATTAGAAGTTTTATATTCTTACGACCTCAATGGCCCGTAGTGTGAGATGCTCAAATCTAAGGTATCTGCAAGTTTCAGGGTTAAATTCTTGGTAGAATTAATTTTGGAAATTCAGTCAATCAATCAACAGCCTTGGACTGTCCACTGCTGAACATAGGCCTCCATCAATTCGCGTTACATTTCTCTATCCCGGGCTTCCCTCGTCCAGCCACTGCCAGTAGTTGTTCTTAGGTCATCAGCCCAACGAATTTTGGAAATTAATATATGCTAATAGGCTTGGGTCTAGGTGATTTAAAAACAACCCATCATCTAATATTCTTAGTCAATAGGAAAAAAAATTTTTAAATAGATCAGGTTTTGTTTCATAAAAATCAATGAATTTTATCATATCTGTTTTATTTTTTCCAGCCTGTTAAAGAGGAAAAAGTTGATAAAAATATATCGCATGTTCCTATAAAGGACATCAGTAAGGTAATGAGTGATTCTACAAGCAATAAAATTGCGGAGCGTAAAATTAAAACACAAAACATACCAAAACCTGTGGTACCAATTGTTAATAAAGAACTTGAGTCGGAGACAAATAAGGAACCACAGTCTGAAAGTAAATCAGATAGTAATGTAAATAAAAAGATGAAGTTTAGCGAATCCCGAAAATCACCAGTCATTAGCAGCTTTAAACCTATGACATTCCACTCAACACCAAACAAGGAAGGAATACCTCTGACTAAAACTATGGTAGATCAACAATTGCATCCAAGTAGACATTCGGATAATGTTAAGAAAACCATTGAGGTCCATACAGACAGTGTAAAACAGAGAATTCTAGAATCACCATGTAAACAGTCAAAAGATTTATGTGATGACAAAGAAAAGCATGATAGTAGTGATTCAAGTAATGTTGCACCATTGATGCTAGAAAATAAAGACGCTAAAAGAGTATTGTTTGATGAGTCACCAAATACTGGCAAAAATATTCCAGACGAAAAGTTGGATGAAAAAGTCGAAAAAGATAATCAAACAAACAAAGAATCTTTACCAAATACGGAATGTGCACTAGCTGCAAATAATCCAGATAACTCTGGTTCATCGTTGAATAAAATCGTAGATTCAAAGGATGTTATAGACTCCTCAACTAAAGAAATACAGAGTATTAAAGAGCCTGAAGCTAATAAAATTGTTGTAAATAAAGACGAATCAAAAGGTGTTATAGACGCTTCAGTAAGTAAAGAACAAAACACTAAGGAAAAACCGGAAGATATTATTGTCTTAAATAAAGAAGATTCAAAGGATGTTGTAGATTCCTCAGTAAATAAAGAGCTGACAATTGTTAAAAACCCTGAAACAAATGTAAATGCCGTTAATAAAATAATCATCTCCGCTGAAACGGACGTAGTTTTGGATCAGCCTCAAGAAAATAAATTAAATCTACATAACGATGAATTGGTTCTAAACAAAAAACCCGAGGTCAAACAGGACGCAAAAGATGAATTATCTAAAGTAGAGAGTAGTAATAAAGCAGACAATAAAAATGCGGGTACTTCTAATCCAAATAAACTAGAAAAACAGACAGTAGATCTTCCCGGTCAAAGTGACAACGGTATTACCAAAAAAGATAGTTCTAATACTAACTTAAACATCACAACTGTTAAAAATGTAGCTGAGACAGTTCACACTGAGGACTTGACTAATAAAGATAAAATTTTGTCAATAGATACCCAAAATGTAGAGAAAAATATTGTACAGGAAGATAAATCTAATTCTACTGATATCAAAAAAGATGAATTAGTTTCTGTCAAAGTTAGCTCTATCTCGGAAGAAGTCGTGCCGCTTACTACAAAAGAAGTTAGCTTAGTTTCTGCTAAAGAAATTATCCCACTTTCTACTACTAAAGTCGAACTACTTTCTGTGAAGGAATCCACCTTGCTTTCTGCTAAAGAAGACTCACAACTCACTACAGATGTCACTCGCCCCCAACCAAAAGAAGTTGAAAAAATAGTTTCAAAACTTCCAAACCCTGTTCCTAATAAAATTGCTACTTCAGAGTCTCAGTCTATTGAGGCAAGTCAGCAAGTTACCGAGATGTCTAAAAATAAAAACGATCTAGTTTCTCAATCTGAAAAGAAGCCGGTTACAAATCCAGAAACAAAAATTTCTGTTAAGATTCCTGAAGCCCCTAAACCCAAAGAAAGTATAAAGGACATTAAAGAGAAGAATACTCGCATTGAAGCTGAACAAAAGCCAAAAGAAGTGGTAAAAGACAAATCATCATCAACTTTTAAGAAAGTCTGTACTAACTTAACTGAACAAAAGAAAATTAACGTAGAAACATCTGTCAAACCATTGGTTAAAACGGTAGAATCCTCGACAACAAATATCGCACACTCTGAGGCACCCAAAAATGCATCTAAAGTCGACACTCTTGACATAAAAAATAAGGAAGATAAAGAATTGAAGAAACAAGATGTTAAACCTGCAATCCAGCAGGATATTAAACAAATCATAACACATGTGAAAAACGATGTTACAGATAAGAAAGCTGTTCCCAAATTATCTACAAATACTGATCAAAAGCCTATTAACAATAACCATGCTCCGGTTCCCTTTGGCAAATGGACAGATGTCAATCGGCAAGCATTTTTGAATAAAATTAAAGAATCGAAAGTGCCTACAAATAGTTCTAATGGGAAACAAATAAAAAATTCTAATGATTTAAATAGAAGAGATGTATTGAAAAAAATTGATAGCCAAAGGCAGGCTCAAGAATTGGCCAATATGAATAGATTAGGTGTTAAAAAAGAATCAGCATTCACAAGTAAGTCCTCTGTAGCGCAAGATAGTAAACCAACTATTAAATCGGAAATACCCATATTAAAAAACAATTCGGCGGGTGCTAAGAAATCTAGTAAACAAGAACTGGTAGCTAAAGCCCAAACAGCCACAACATCCACTTCGGCAACGGTTAAGAAGGAATCAGTTCAACGAAAAGAAATCAACAATCAAGATTTAATTGACAAAACTATTGAGGGTATAATAAATAGAGCTGTACCCGCTAAAAATCCCCAGGAAGAGACTAATCAGACTATAAAAGATTCTTCAAGTGCAAAGGACAATGATTTACAACCTCAAGCCATCGATCAGCCTATCTCTCAAACTACATTAGATGCAATCGAAATGAAGATGAACGAATTACATGGTATCCCGTTCATCGAAAGACCGGCCCACGAACTGCCTCATGTATCGAAACCCGCAGTCAAATCATTTTCTAAATCGGAACCGACAAAAGCACCTGTTAGTAAACCCAACAAATTACCTAATCTGTTGCCGTATGTTAGTAAAGTTCTAAAAGGTGTTAAAGATAATGTCATCGACGTAGACTCTGAAGAGGAAGTCATAGAACATGAACCGATAACCGGAGATATGGATCTAATCAATGCTGATACATCAAAATTGTTGGGTTCCGATAAATGTAATCTCGCCGAGACTGTTACACTTATTAGTGCTGACTCTTCAAAGAAAGAGACTATAATTACAGAAAAAGACTTTGATAAATTCGTTAGACGTAATTCTATTAATTACGAAAACTGTCTCACAGTCAATTTTGATAGCAATGAACCTCACCATAATGTCGTTCAAACCATTGTGCAAAAGGATTCCACTTTGAAGACCTATTCCAAAATGGATAATTTACACAGTGATACTAAGCTCTTGTCGCCACGCAAACATGAACCGCTAGTTCAAAACAGTTCAACGAGTGCTGGTCAACTCTTAAGTAAATTTGAAAATTTAATTGGTGAAGATGATTGTAATAAAAACTATCAGTCAAAAGTAAAAATGGCCTACCAAACAGCTATGACGGCAAAACGTCAGTTGGAGCGACCTATCACTATTATTGAAGACAGACCAGTAAAAGTTGTTTTTATGGATTCAAACGCCGAGTATATTTCAAGTCAGCTAAATGTTCAAGGTCAAGAATTGTCGCCTGCTAAAAAACCAAGCAACGATCTAACTACCACACAAGCGAGTGACTCATTAGATTCAGACACATTGGATTCCATTGAAGAGGTAAAAGTACTGGATGACACTAAAGTTAAAACTAAACATCAAAGAAAACAAGTATTGACTCCTGTGGAAACCCCAGAGTTAGAACTTATTGCGCCTGGTGATTTAGGCATAGAGGTTTCGCCAAAAAAGAAACGAAGAACTGAAGAAAAGATTGAAAAGAGTACTAAAACACTAGTGCCTAAAAAGACTTATCTACTAGGACGTGGTAATACCACAGACGAGTCTTCTACAAAATCGTTCGATTTGACCAAAAGTTCACAAAGAGATCCCCCAAAACAAGAAGACCCTATTGTTTCTCACAAAAATACAGCTTCTGCTATAGACAGTCTCGTTAAAGCTGCTGAATTGTTAGAAACTCAGTCTGCGAGTATAACTTCGAAATCTCCTGACGTACCACAAACGCCAGATAGTCAACAAAATACTCCCATGAAAAGAGGACGAGGGCGTCCTAGAAAATATCCACTTCCTGAAGGAACACCTGATAAATCTAAAGTACCTAGTCCTCAGAAAAAGCCGAGATTAATAGATGCTAAAGTGGTCAAAAGTAAAGATACAGATGATGATGATGATGACGAAAGCACAGATGATGAGATGATAAAAGAAAACTGGACGATGGGCAAGATAAACGAAAATATCGTTTGTCCTATTTGTAATAAATTGTTCCGGTCGGAAAATGTGGTTTTCAAACATGTGAAGCATTGTACGGGTCCGTCGCCAAGCAGATCGGACTCCGATAATAAAAGTCCAAGGAGGTTGAGAGATTCTCAGGAATCGGATACGAAGTCTTTTGCAAGCAAATCCTCCACTGATATGGATATTGACGAAACAATAACATTACACAATGTTCGTAAGAAAAGGAAATCCAAAGATACATCAGCGAAAGTAACTGGTGACAAAGATGATGTTATTGTTATTGAAGATACTCCAGTCAAACCAAAAATAGACAGACGAGAAGAATTTAAACCAGCAGATTCGAGAAAAACGATTAATAAAAACAAAGTTCCTGATAAAGCTACTAGTCTCGTCTGCGAGTTCTGCGGCAAAACATTCAGGCAACTATCTTATTTAGTTAATCATAAATTACAACATGGAAAAGAAGACTCAAAGAAAAATGAAGAGGATTCTACCAAAACATCGAAATCAGTCTTTAGTTGTGAAACTTGTAAAAAAGAATTCAGGAAATTGCATCATTTGGTTCAGCATCGAATAATTATTCATAATCCTAGTGGCATTCCTACTAAAATGACACGAAAAAGTTCTTTAGAACAAAGTGATCATAAAGATAAAACTTCGAAGGATCAAAATCCTACGAAACAAACCGACGATCCGAGCGCCGGTTTCCGCTGCGAACCGTGCGATAAGTCTTTTAGGAAGCTGCATCACTTAGTAGAGCATAGGGAAACTCATGATGGAATAAATAGACAAAAATATACAACTACTACTACACAGAGTACTGTTGATAAACTTCCACCTCCTCCTCAATGCGACATTTGCAAGAAAACTTTCCGAAAATTACATCATCTAATTGAACACAAGGAACAACATTTAGAAACAAGTTCCGAGAAATCAGACGACAAAAGTGTCAAGAGCTGTCTGTCTACGAAGGACATAATACACGAATGTTCTCTTTGTTACATGGTCTTCCCCAACGAGCATTCTCTAAATAAACATACCGTTTTTTGTCAAAGGAAAAAGAGGCAATCTGCCACCAAACAGCTGAAGCAATCCGAGGAAGTTGATAAATTAGAAACAGATAAAGAAATTATGAACCCTGAAGAAAACAAATCAGAAATAGATGATGACGTCACGATAGTGGCGGAAGAAATCGCCGTTGAAAAGAAATCTGCAGCCCAAGAAATTGTTGAAATTCCAGTTGAAACTAAGATTGAAATGAACGTAATTGAAGAAAAAACTACAAAACCTGTAGAACCAAAGCAAGTCCCAACTAAAGAATCTCCAAAATCCGAAGAAGATACTGTTAAACAAGACAACAATAAAGTGCTAGAAATAGTTGAGCCTAAAGTGAAGCCTATTGAAGAATTGCCAAATTTGCCAGTCAAAGTAAAGAAAATAGAAGATAAAGAACCAAAGCCGAAAGTCCAGGACGCATCTAAGAAGAAGACGCCGCTCAAAGAAAAAGCAGCGCCCACGACGACTAAGCGCCACAGGCCCAACTTACCACCTCCTGAAGTTACTGATGCCAAGCCTGCCGCAGAGTCGAGCGACGACGACGAAGTCCGCTACATGTTAAACCCCGACTACAAATTCGAGGATAACGAAGGAAAGCTGTTCATGAAAGTCAGAGCCAATAAGCGCAATTCACTTCAGTTCGAGCGGCCCAATTCTAAAGATCTAGTCAAACGGCGAATATCACTCCAACACCCGCCCAAAGTGCCCCGTTTGAAGCCAAAGCCGATTCAAAACAAGCCTGTGCCCGCAGCGACCCCGAAAGCTGTTGTGAAGCCTCCAAAACTAGAAACAGTGCCTTCCTCGGATTCTGACGATAGCGACGTCAAATACTCCTTTCCCGAACCAACTTCCGATGTCCCAAAGCCTTCGAAGAATCTTCCGGAGACATCATCAAAAGAGTCTGTAAAGAAGACGCAAAGAAAATCATTGGCAGAGAAACGAAAGTCGCTCAGTAGTATAGCTAAAAGAAAATCATTAGGGAAAGCGGTGGGAGTGAAGCACAAAGTCAAAGCATCGCCTTTGAAACAAGCCAGAAAGCGTAAGTAAAACTACTATTTCAAGTAATAGAAAATATGCATCACATTTTTACAGATATTTATATTTATTGAAATTTTTTATCGTCTTGATACACAATTTTTTCTAATGTGACGTCATGTTACATTCGCGTCATACAACTTTCCTCGATTTTTTTTTGTGAAATTGAGGGATATTTTCTTTAATTAAACAATTGTGTCTCGTCCAAGTTTGATTTTGTTTTCATTGTCTAAGTATAATGATGCTATGTATTTTTCGATAATTTAGTAAATACTTGAAAATATTTTTGATGCATATTCTCTTTAAGCGTTACTTTAGGCCCTCCTTTAGTTCAGCCTACTAATTTCGTCTAAATTTGTAGGAACAACAGAAGTGGAGCATAGATGCGACTGCGGTCAGCTGTTCAGTAGCGCAGCGTTACTGTCGCGCCACACGACGCTCGCGCACACGCCGCCGCGGATCCGTCGCCGCCGCTCGCCGCCGCCAGAAGTCAGCACCAAAACCATCATCAAACCACAAGTCAAGCCCCGTAAGTCAATTGCAGTTGTCAAAACCAGACCCAGCGCGGACTCCAGAAAATCTAGCGTAAGAAGCGACACCAGCAACCCCACTCAGCCGAGCACTAAAAGGAAATCTAGCATAAAAGCTGAACCCAAAACGCCTACTGAAAACCGCAAATCACCTAAAACTAGTGAAAAAACAGAATCGGTGAAAAGTGCTACGTCTAATGTAAAACTCAGGAAATACGCCGCGCACAAAGGAGTGCCTGTCCCGGAAAAGATGAGAAAGTTAATGGAAAAATCTAAGAAGTAGTCGGCGACGCGGAGCTATCTTTAGACTGGACTGAATAACATTTCCTCGAATAATCACGGAAATGATAGGCTAGTTATGTTAAGTAAATCGCTAGCTATTATATAGATAAAATCACGCATCACAACTCAATAATGTAACAGACGGACCACTGTAACATAGAAATATTTTTACACGTCGATGGCTAAGTTACATTATATCAACAATATTTTTATCATGAGTTCTATATGCGTTGGTTTTTCTAGTTTATGAAAGATGGAGAAACTTAACATTAGATAAATATTTTGTCAATTTGTTCTACAATTAGTTAATAATATCGATAAGATTAACTATTTATGTTTTATTAGCAGTAAGATTACAAACATTTCGGCATTATAATTTTCGCACAGTGCAATTTCTGTTTGTTGGTAAATAATTAATATTTTTTACGATTTATTATCATTACCATTTGTTTAGGTACATACCCACTTTATCAATATACTTTAAAAATAGAGTCTTAATTTACTAATTAATTTCCGGTTAAACATAATAATATACTTATTATTACAGACTAGACATATCTGTCTTTACCATTTTTATGATGTATAATATTATAGGTATGACTTTAGTAAGTACGAAATATGCAGGGTGCGAATATAATCGTAAAAACAACTTACCGAACTAATCCAAAACTATTCTCACTGGCCTTTGTTAGGCGAATTTTAAAGATTTATTTTCAGTTTCGGAAAGTTGCAAATTTTTATGGCTATATTTAGCTCCACCAACTACTTGTCAGTATCTAATGAAGTTACACCATATTTGTATTTGAAGAAATGAGCTTATTACATACTTTCGTTGGGTTTCTGTTGAGGGATTTGTAAATTATATAGATATGCTAATAGATAATTTTATTGTGTGCTTCCCAATTCCTGGAGTTTGGAATTATTTAGTGCTTCGTAGTCTGATTTGATCATTATAATGAATGAGGGATTAGTGAGAGTAAAAATATAAGTCGTCAGAATAACCTATTCTGATTACATAAATCAAAATTGAAGATTCAAAAAGCCTCAATTTGGATAGTTTATTGATACAATATTGTAGATAGCAGACCAAAAAACGATATTTTGGAAATTAAAATTTATTGCATATACAATCTTATCATTTAAGCTGGTAAAAGTAGTCTAGACGGATATTATGAAATAAATTCGCGGTTATAACTGTTTGTTGATAATCTTGTTCAAGTTATGTATTGACTACTCACGGAGTGTTACTGTAGATAGGAAATGGACTGTAAGGTAGATGGATGTTTTTATTGATTTATTCATCGTTTACATTTTACACTGTATGATGAGACCATGTCTGTCTGTCTGTCTGCAGTCGGATGTTTACTAGCGTGTTGAGCCCTTGTTACATTTAGAAGTATGAATTGATATGGTGTACAGTAATGCTCTTTTCAATTTTATAGTGAACTAGGACCAAAATATTTATCAAATTCTCTGTTTGTAATGGTAATAATATATTATGTTGTTTTTAATTTTAAATAATGTTTATTGAACTCCGTGACTAACTGTATAATAAGATTGCTAAATTAAAACAGTAGACCGTCTCGTGAGATTTATGTTTTAGAAGCATTTAACATAAATTTTATATATGTAGATGATATCATTATTTTTAATATGATGATGCAATTTTGATTAATGGGTTATAATAAATTGTCTAAAAACAATATTATATTTTATTTATTACCTACCTACTAAACTTTAATTTCCTCGCTCGCTCAAGCGTATAGTATACACCGTTGCGTTTCTCAATGGAAATAAAAGGCTAAGCTGATTATGAGAATTTGGTTGGGGGTCGACTCTAACTGTGGTCCAAAGACACTGCAAAATAGCCTGATTTCCCAAAGAAACCTATGTATTTCAATGTTCAAAATCGAAAATCCGCGCTTGTATGTGATTTGTTTAATGTGCAGGAATGAGAAATTAAAAAATATATTCGTGATTATCATTGAATTTATTAATTTAGCATAAATAGGTATTGTAACTTATATAGCATCTAATATAATAAGGTATATAGGAAATACAGTAGGTACACATTATGTATATTTATCCTCTTTCACATATTATATCTACAATACTTGGCTCCATAAGTTGAGGGTCCACACACCTCAGCTGGGCGGAGGCCAGCGCGTCTTCCAACAAGGCATTTAGCAGTCTCTCGTCATTGCCCATACACGACAGCCTCTGCTGGAGAAAATGAACATCAACTTGCAACTGTTGCAAGCCGTGGCGCCCGAATGTCCGAAGCCTCACACACTCCACCAGCGCCTTTAAAGCCACCTTTAACGCCCCATTTGATAAAGCGGCCCTGTCTGCCCCTGCAGGACTGAACACCTCGATTCTCTCAGAGAAGATCCTGTTAATAGGCGAGAATGAAGATGGGGCGCGCGACCAAATTGTTCTCCTGCTCGAATCGCTAGAAGGCTTCATACTCGTCGGGAACAGCTGAGACGCGGCGCTGTCTGCACTGGCCAGCGTCTCCACGACGCGCCGGCACACCGCGCGGGGCCCCCGCGGCTCCGGAGCTCTCAGCCAGTCTCTAGCCAGCACTGACACTCGTAACATCTGGGCCGCTGTTTGCCCAATGAACACCACCTCTGAATCCAAAGCAGCTTGGGCGGCAGTTGACAAATGAACCATGACAGCATTTGTGTCTCTGTTCTCTATGGTCAGGCCAGGAGCTGATTCCTCCAGGAGCTTCACCAAATGGCTGTGCAATGTAGTCACACCATTTTCCTGCATTTCTAGACATAGCTTTGCAAGAATTAACAATAACTCAAATGGTATGTTGTTATTGGATGTTTGGAGACATGCCATTTTCTTCACCATGTCCGACAGATTAGCCATGGTTTCAGAGATTACTTTCCAACACGTGTCAGCTACAGCTTTTGCACACCAAGCTTTGAGTCCAAAGGAAAGAGTGTTTTGCAAAAATGCCATTAGATCTAATAGAGATGCTTGCACTTTTTGCATCAAATAAACTTGGAGAGAGTTCAAAATATCTTTGAGATCTGCAGTTTCCGAACCTTTGCTGGCTAGTGATTGTCTCACTTTGATTAGACTTTCTTTGAATTGAGATTGTATGGACTGATATTGTAAAGTGGCTTTATGGTTGATACACTGTATGACCACATCAATGGCCTTATTTGACATTGTGTCACTGGAAATGATCTCCGTCATAGCTTGCAGCTTCCTAAAGAACTTATCTAAACCTCTAATAAGCATTTCGGTGCCAACATTCTCTGGTCTTTTGGCAACTTCTTCAAATAAATGGAACACTTGCAACATGATTTTGTCTGCAAATTCTGGAATGTCACTGGTGTCTTCTTCTTGAAACATTTCATGGTAACAAGATGTGATTATGCCCAAGTCAGCCAGTAAAGTGTTATTGCATTTCTCGACCCATTCTAAAATGTCTGTGCTATCCACAATGCCATTTAGTAGTTGCAAATGCTTGTCCAGCCTACTCTCTGCACAGCTTAAAAATATTTCTTTAAGGGAAGAGTCTGTTTCTTGCAATTGTCTTAGTAATCCTACACTCTCAGCTAGCTCTGAGGCCGATGTCTCTGGACTCAGTAACCTGTCTCTGAGAGTTTTCTTCAGCCCATATATTATTTCGGAACATTCAGTTTGGATGCTTTGAAACGAGGGCTGATTGCCATATTTTTGTAGGACTCTCTGGGCGTGTGTGTAGTCGTGGACGGCGTCTACGTACCGGCCCTCCAGTATAGCCTTATTCAGTTGAGAAGGCAGTAAAAACAGAAACTGAAGCTTATCCAGTAACTGCCTTGTGCCGCATAGTCTACTTACATTATTCCCACTTTCCTTGAGAGACTCTGATATCTGGCCACTAAAAGTAGTAATTTTGTTTATGTTCTCACTAAGTTTATTCATCTCTTCCTGCATTACAATGAAGTCTGAGCGCATTTTGCGCACAGTCTCAGTGGCAGATATGAACTTGTTGTAGTTCTCATATACTAATGTTTGCATCTCTGATTGCAGGAACTGACTTTGTGTTACCACTTCGGCTTCCTTGTCCATAACCTGGCGAAGTGTAGCGCACTTCATAAGGCATTCTAAGTACATATCTGGGTTGAAGGTACTGCCATCAATATCCAAAGGATTTTCACCATTTTCAGTGGCCTCGGCCATTGCGATAAATCTAAAATTGAAGATATAGGTTATTTCATTACCATTTAATCGTCCCTATTAATTTAATTAAGTATAACTGTATAAATAACAAAGTTATGAAGAGAGAAAATAAAACAACCAACCAATATTCTCCAATATAATATCATTCAGTACAAATTTAACGTTTAATACTTACTCTCATAAAATTAACAGGATTTACTTTATTATTTGAAGACGTCTTTCATCAGAATACTGATAAAATACAGAAAGTATTTGAAATTATTCTAAAAAAACACTTTCTTGTTGACGTAGGCAATTTTGACAGTTTGTTTTTTTTAGGTTGTTGGTTGGTTGCACGCAGAGGACTTCCTATTTATTGCAAACAAAATTAAATAAATCTAATTTACAAAATTGTAATAACAGAAAATAAAGTATACTCATGTGATCGAATTTCGGCCATTGCGGTCAATTAAGAATAGAAATTATTTGATAAAATACACAGGAGATAATGCAGCGAGTTTGTGGGCAAACACAGAAGTACTAACTTTTTCCTTCACTCTCTTATTCAACATTCGCAGAATCAATGGGGGTCTCTTACCCACCAAATAATGGCAACCTCCGCAGGGGCTGCTACTCAGTCTCAGATAGCACCTGCGAACACTAGATCAACGAGATAGTCAAGTTAAAAAATGGAATTATTGGTCAATCTTTATATAGATGCGTAAAACCACCACCAACTGAGGTCACAATTTGTAAAGCTGACAGTCTAGAAGAAACTATAAATAGTACCTTCATTAAGTCTGGTTGCATAGTCAAGTCCAGTGTTTTGTGCACCAAGATATGCCATGGGGTATAAAAACTATAAGAGCTAAACTAAACTAAGCTCAGATGGCGCGTGGGTAAAGTTTTTTAACTACTAACTCTTGTAGGCAATCAAAACGTACATTAAAACACATAAGTAGGGAAAGCAAAATATACATTTATTGAATTTTATAAATTTTATCTTCGCTTAAAGTTTACATAGGTATTGTTTTTCTTTGGGCTTACATCTAGAGGCGTATTTACATAATAATTAGCCTAAAAAATTCAGTCATTTCTATAAAAAAAAACACTTCTCAAACACATAAGTAACTGTTCAACTAGGTATATCGAACCACTGAGTAGGTAGGTGTATTTTGTGACAATTTAACTGCTCCAGCTGAATCCGCATTTAGAGAAAATTACGTAATAAAGACTTACGGAATAGGACTATTTACAGTTTCCCCACCTTCTTTAGAAACCTTTTAAGGAGTGCAAATTAAAGCGATTTATATACTTCAGTTACGGCAGAGAAGCAATTCTGCAAGAGTAGCAGTTACCACTCTCTACATCAGTTAACGAAAGCTGGCACGTTTACAGTACTCACACTTATACAATGTCACTATAAATTATGTAAAGTAAAACTATGACTGCCCTTCACACTCGTAAGTTACACCGCCCGCGAAAGAGACAGGCAGACTTTTCATGATGCGCATGCAGTACGACACTTTTAGTGTAAATGTGTTTAACGTGCCAGCTTTAGGTAACTGACCTGTGCAAACGAACAAGTTACTTAGTATCCGATGGCGACTTGAAACCTATCTATGGGCAGACCCCTCTTTCCCAGTGGGCACTAAGGGCAAGTGCTCAAGGCCCCGCGATCGATGGGGCCCCACAGCTCATGTACAAAGTGCCTAGTTTCTGTCAGGGCCGACGAAATAGTGTTCTTTCAAAGACAATAGGGGCCCTATTATCCTAATATGTCCAGGGCCTCCAAAAGGATAAAGACTGCCCTGTCTATGGGAATAGTAGTCTCCGAGATGTAATTGCATAACTATATCGCAGATAGGTACGCCTGTTTGGCATTATAATAAAAAAATGTACTACATTGAGAGAAGTTGAAATTTTTGATTAAATTTAACCCTGTTTCTAAAACAATATCCTAAGGAGGCAATAATATTGCACAACATAAATAAAAATGCAGATTATTCCTAAAAGTATATAAATTGAATTAACTTAATTATTACCACAGCTGGCGTCTTAATTAATTAGTTTTACAACGGAATCGAAATGCATTACACAGTGATACACTACAAATTAAGAAATAGCACATAATAATTATTAATTTCAAATATAGGTACGACATAAAAAGATAAATATTAACAATGCCTATTTCGAATCAATTCGTTCGAATGATCGTGCGAGAAAGTTATCGAATCCAAATCGGAATTGGCATAACCAAATTAGCTACAAACTTTAAAATTGTCTGCAATAAGATATTTTTATGAAGAATATTTTGCCTATAACGCTAATTGAAACCGAATTTTAAGAGATTAATAATAATCTTGTCATTTTCAGAACTTAATAAATAAATATCACTTTACACATATTATTATGTACTTAATAATCATTTAATTAAATTTGGTTCAAAATTACAATTTTCAAACATTATTCACATCTATTTGTACGTACAAAATCACTTGTTCAAAATTATTATATCACATGCCTCCTTGGCTATACATTTTAATAATTTTATACTATAAATTATAAAATGACTGCGATCAAAATATGCTATATACTAACTTTTGCATATCCAGAATCAAGAAGTTTAATGTCCGTGTTCAACAACATCCACTTAAGCTAAGAATCTCTTAAGCAGCATTTAAGAGATGTTGTGCCAAAGTGTACCTTAAAAAGCAGAACAATGAATGCTAAAGTGTCCCACAAATTCTGCTTAGAGTTTCATAGCTTAGGTGAATGGTTGTGAATCATATGGGCATAAATCCTTCCTTATAACAGTTCTCTAATATAATGTTTAATGATAATGCACAAGCCTTTTTAATTTCATGTTCATATTGCATACATCTCTGCCATTTCACGTTTAATAAATTCATTTAGTTCATCACCTAAAAAATAATAGCCTAAAAAAAAAGGCTAGGATGATGATGTTCATATTCCATACATCTCTGCCATTTCACGTTTAATAAATTCATTTAGTTCATTACTTCACCTACGAAACATCACATGTCATGTCACATTATATTTCAAGCTGCAACTAAAACAATTAATTCCCTAATGGTAATAGCTGTAAAGCAGCATTTTGCGTCTTAGTCATTCTGTCCTTAGCCTGAGGGGGTCCAAGAAGGGCAGGTCACTGGTGTTCTTACACTCGGCCTGGTGGAACACTTTGAGCGGCACCTCCTTCACTTTGGGGGGTTGCTTGGGGACGGGTCGGGTGGGGGTCCGCTTGGGGATCATGGCCACGGGGACCAACTGTCGGCGGCCGACTTTGTCAGAGTTGTGCCCTTCGGCCGCCTCTAGTGCGGTCTCTACGTCGATTAGAGCGTGGTTCCGGCATTGGAGCAGCGCCGCTAGCTGTGAATGATGACATATCACAAACATTATATATCTCATACGTATATTCGCATCCCGTGGATGTCGTAAAATCGACCAAGGGAATATAAGGTCACTGGCAGCAGCGTTTATCTGGGTACAAATAAAACCTACTACGGTATACCTTTGGCGCCCAACGTGGTGTCAAAACGAGCTTTTCCAGTTTAAAAATGTATTGTGTTTCGTTTCTTTTTATGAGGGATATTAGGGAACAGAGAACATTTCTTGTGTAGTAAGCAATTTAAACAACTCGGATCGATCATATCGCACCACGTTGGGCGCCATTTATCCGAATTGAATATATAAATAATTTAAATGCTTTGTAAAAATCGGTAACAAAAAAAAAGAAAACTAATTTATTTGGTGTAAAAAATACACATTACATTTATTCATGTGCTGTGAATAGCCATATAATGTATGTATCTAACGTAGTGGCACCAATGACCGACAAGAACCAATAACCGACATTTTATTTTTTGATTTAAGAAAATAAGAGTAAGAAATCGATTTCTTAATATCACAACACTGTACCATAGTTATCACACTTTGGACTAGCCCCCATTGACATTCAAGCGAAATCCTCCATTTCGTTTTGAAAATATCGGTGTAACAACTGATAGCGTCTGGAGTACCGATGAAAAAACGATATTTCTTAGTGAAATCCTTAAGGAAGTGAGTACATTTTTTTGTTAATTACACTAATGTATTTTAACTTATTAGAGTTTTATGTTTTTCACGGGTTATTATAAGAACTATAGGATCGATTTTTGTTATAACGACATTTTAAGGCTATTTTGATATTAGTAAAATGTTGGTGTCGATCACTAGTTTTCACAAAACTGACTTTTCCAATAATCGACAAGTGTCGATAATAATTTTTTAAAACATTTTTTATTTGACAACTGAATATAGTTCTTCTTTCTTTGAGCATTTAGTAGATATTTGAAGTAAACTAATCAAAGTCAAGCTACCAGTAATCGACAAGTGACGATTATTGGGGAATTATAAATGTCGATCATTGGTTCTTACAGACGGTTCCGAGAAAAAATGTTCTCCCGAACAATTAGAAAATGCTGAGTAACAGGCTAAGTATCCGACAAATGATGTAGCCAATGTTCTAACTAACAACGTTATTGTAACCGATGAAGAAATGGTTATACCATCATATGCCGGTTTAGGTGTGCCTACAGAAATTGAAGAAATGCACTTCAACAGCTTGCAGACGGAGAATTCGCCTAAAGATGGCGATTGCAATGATTGATTAGAAACTGATTCATCTGTACATAATTCGAAGAAGTCAGTAGATGTTAGCATTGGTGTGATTCCCAGTTTGTCTGTAGCAAAAATAGTCACCTCTGATGAAACATTTCCGTCTGAGTCCATATCGTCAAGTAATTTGCCTAAAGTAATAGTAGAATATCTTCCTCAACAACTTAATTCTAACGTCAGGTATGCTGTTATCCAACCTCTTTCATCGCCTTATCATTTTTTACCAACCGATTCATCTACTTATAGATCCTCTAATGCAACAACTTAACGATGTCCCCACAACTGACACTGTTACTAACCAACTTGTTTTAATACCGGAACTTACTTCATCCACCGGTTCAGCTGAAGTAACAGGAGATCCTCAAAGACAACAACCTGATAATAACTCCACAGTTAATACATTACTAGATCAAGCACTTCCACTACCGAATTCTTTCAACAACCTATCATTAGTACCATGGAACCACAATACACAACACCACAAAAGTCGTTGAAAAAAGCTTTACGAGTGATTGTTCCATCGCCTTTTATAAGGAGTTTGTATTGGCCGGAAAATTGGATGGATTACATTATGGAAAGAATGAAACGAGAGAAAATTCTATCAACAGTGACAAGTAGGTAAAGCTTGGAAAGAATGTCACGAGAAAATGGAAATTGAGAAAAATAAAAATCAGCAAGAAAAAAACGAAACAGCTAGACAGAGAATAGAAAAAAAGAAATTAAAAGAACAGTTAACCAATGAGAAGAAAAAAACCGTTTAAAAGTAAAAGCAAGATGAAGAAAACTGTTCAAGAAGACTCGATTTCAGAAGAGTCAGATGTGGAGATTTTATACGCTTAAATTAATTAATACTTTTAAAACAGCTAATTTTATTTTAATGACCCACTAAGGGGTTGGTGATTTGGCAGATAGATTACACATATAGTCAAAAGTCGATAATTGGGTGTCGGTAAGTGGCAACTGTCGATGACTGGGTGTTGACTACTGGAGATTCGGTGTCGAAGATTGGAGATTTATATACATTTTCCTTTTATGGGATTTTTTCCTAGTCCGTGAATAGTTAATAAAAATAATACATCCTATTCTTATCTCAAGAATATACCTTACCATATTTAATCGTTACTTTTGGTTTAAAGATGACTTAATAACCTTTAATTTTATGAAGAAGTCCACTATCTCCTTAAAGTGTCGATCATTGGTGCCACTACGTTATATGTATGTGGGTATGTAAGTGAGCGACCCATCATTTCTTCACATGTCCGTGGTGTATCCTGCCGAATAACAAATGAGGCACAGGCCGATGACGGGCATAAGCGTCACCGGAGCGAGAAGCTACGCCCTGCGATCGCCAACCCACCTGCCCAGCGTGGCGATTATGGGTAAAGGCTCCAGATGTTTGCAGAACTGGAGAGGCCTACGTCCAGAGGACTGCGATAGGCCGATGATGAGGTGGTACCTGCAGGATCTGCTGCAGCGGCTGCGCTATGTGCGGCGGCGGGCGCGGTATGGCGGCGGCCAGCTGCGCGGCGGCGGCAGGCAGCCTGGCGCGCAGCAGGGCGAGGGCAGCAAGTTCCCTCGCGACGTCGCCGCCCTCGGGCACGCCCTCGGAGCCCGAGTCCAGCTCCGCGTCGGCCGCGCCGCCGCCCACGGCGCCCGTCTGCTCCAGCGCCCACGACGACGTTGTGGACGATCGCGGCCTGCGCACAGTCGGAGCTCAGACTTATGCACATTCAGTACCAAATGTATGTAAGCACGTAAGCTACTCGTATTCGTCTTTAGAAATCTACCGACGATAAATAAAAGATCTATGCACCGAATGTTTTAAATTCAAATCATCAAATTTAATTAAAAAACATCCTTAACATGAAATTGACTTAAGCTTATCAAATAGAAGTGAACAGACAGATTTTCACAAACATTTCGATCGAAGTAATTTGACTCGACAGTCAAACCTACGTAGTACTACCTACGTAGGTATCAAAATTTTAAAAGAAAAATACAATCGTGATAACGTTATTTTGCTTAGATACCTTTGTTACCGAACTAATTATAAAAGTTGACAAATCGACAAGTTTTGTAAATATTTAGGTAGTAAGTCATAAATAACATCGTTCATTAAGTACCTTACACAAAAAATTAAAAAAGCAAAATGTCTGACAGAATCGAGCAGAATTACAAACAATTGTAAAGGCCTATGTCGAGCAGTGGACTGCGCAATGAAATTTTTCTGGAAAAAGAAATCCACCAGATGGCACCTCATATAAGACAGGCTCGGTGGCTCATTTGGTAGTGACCTCTGCCATCTGAGCCAAGGGTCGTGGGTTCGATTCCCGCACAGTACAAACATTTGTGTTCATGAACATGTCTGTTTGTATTGGTCTGGGTGTTTTTTATGTAGGTATAATATGTATTTATTTACAAAAAAAATGTATATAAGTAAGTTTATCAGTTGTCTAGTATCCATAGTACAAGCTTCGGCTTAGTTTGGGGCTAGGTGGCGCTGTGTGGCCCAGCGTGGCATGTCTTAGGTTATTTATTTATTCTGATGATACGCAGATGTACTCACGTGTCGACGTGGCTGGCGTGCGCGTAGGGCGGCGGCTTCGGGCGAGGATACTCGAGCGGAGACCGCAGATGCAGCGCAAGCGCGCACACGTGCGCGGCCGACAGCGGCGACGGACGCATCAGCGCCGACAGCACGCAGCCCGGGTCCGCGTCCAGCACTGCCCGCGAAGCTGATTAGTCTACTTTGCCCTAAGGCGCCCCACTCGGCGGGGCAGTTCTTTTTATTTGGTTTGCAAAAGTGGCATTACAATGTTTCATTTCTATTAAAATATTATACTCCAGTATAAGAATGGCTCATTGTGTTCGCACAGATCGATTTTAAAAAAATACGATTGTATTACTGCAACACCTATTACATGCAATCACAACATGTTTTAGAATACATTAATTACAGTCAGCTTAAATTATAATTTACCTAATAATAGCTGGGGTATTTAATATTTTCTTTATAACACTTTTTATTAACCCTTTCACGGGCACCGCAAACTACGCCAAACTTGAGCAAAGTCAGTATTAAATCTGAATAATAGTAGACTGAGGAGATCATTCCATAAAAAAAAAGAAAAAAAATAACCCTGAAAATAGGTCTTTCAGGCGTGGCAAAATATTTGCCAATGACCTTTAAAAAATTTAACGTGGCCACTATATTGCCAGTGTTCGGAGAAAATTAAAAGAATTTTTATTTTATTTAAATCTTTTTCTAAGAAAATGTCAGTAAAAATATTGGCATTTGTCAAAAAACACTTAACACGAATATAAAACTTAAAATTAAATGACTCAACGTAAACAACAAGTTAAAATAATATTTTTTCCCTTTTTTTTTTATCTTTTTCTATCTTTTTTATATACTTATTCCTCTTACGAGTATATGATTCAAACGCCGTGCTGGCAGTATAAATCCAGCTCCATGTAGTTGTATGTGTATCGTTTTAGTTTTGTATTTTTTTTTATTATATTTATTTATTCTATCCTGTGGCGTCATCAAGACTATTTTCTGACATAAAACCATCTGGGATTTCTTAAATTTCACTTATTTGTTTTGTACTTAAGGGTTTCATAATTTTCCTTTCATTTAGTATCCAAAAAAAATAAAATATAGTTACGTAACTACCTAAGCATCGGCAAAAGTTTTGCCACACTAGTTTTGTTTACGGGCATTGGCAATTATTTTGCCACCTATATTTTTTTTTCACGGGCATTGGCAACCTCGTAGATTTTTGTCAAAAACTTTATAATAGAGAAATGAATCAGCGAAATTATTATTATGTTAAGTAGGAAAACTATTTAGGAGTAAAAATAATGATGAATACTGACTTTTCACTCGGACAATCCTCAGATTTAAACGGATATTTACGAAGTGGCACAAAAACGTCGCACACTTACGCCATATTTTTGCAAATTACAGTAGTACAAGATAGCTAAACCAATCAGAGACTTTCTTTTTATTTTATCGTCTTTACAATATATGGAGCTAAAAGTAATGAGCCTTATTTGTGGTTGATAAGGCTTAATTTTGTAATAATGTTTAAAAATATGGACTGGCAACTATTTTGCCTATACCAATGAAAGGGTTAAGGCAATAAAACCGTCAACTTCATTCCGAATGCCGTTGCAGCTTGATGGCATTCGGTAAAGTAGTGAGTGCTGTGCGAAATGTACGTGGGGCTAAGTGGGGCAAAGTCGACTTATCCCACGAAACTAACAAGACATGGCATTGTGAATAAAAGTACACCACCAGAGTATCGTAACATCCGCAATTACCTATTTGTCTGAGGGAAACCGTTAATATACCTGCGTCGACAGCACGCAGCCCGGGTTTATGTCTAACACTGGATAATATACGTTCGGAGTATCGACCTTTAACTTCCACAAATAGATACATTTGTCTACGGAAAATCGTTAATATAAATGAGGAACAAAAGAGGCCCAGGAATACTCCCTAGCGGAACTCTATGACATTATTTCAACGTGCTTAAAACTACTATTTTCTTCGGTTGGTGTTAGGTATTTGTGAAATGGAGATTAAGATCGATTCTAAACTTTAAAAATATTCCTAAAAAATCCTTGGATACCTTGGATGGAAATGTATTTTTTTCCTTTAATACACAAAGTCAAACGCTTTGGACCTATCCAAGAATACTTAAAATTACTTGTAATTTTTTTTTCGAAATGAGTTTCCGCCTGACTGCAATTCACCTGGTGGTAAGCGACATCGCAGTTTACGATAAAGCGCGATTACCCAGCAAAATCGCTTCATTCTTACCTTGAACATCAGAAGATAAAGCGAACATTAGGTACACATACATAAGAGATATATTGTGTTTAACTTACATGTCGTCCTTATGGAGATGAGCATGGCCAAGACAACGAAGTGTATGTAGGGCAGCGAGGGCCCGTCCGCGAACAGGAAGCCCCACAGCTGCGGCACCTCGCCGCGCGGGAACTCGCGCCCGAACAGCAGCCGCAGCCAGCGGCTGGAAAGACCGGCCTCATCGTCAGCTTGATAGGGATGTTTTTAGGGTCAAAATAATTAAATTATATTTCAGATTTTAAAAATATATTGGACACGTATTTTTTTTTTCATTTAAACAAAATAACAAAGATGCAAGGCATCAAAATGGGGGTGTTTCACGTCACTCAGTGGCAAAAAAACTCCCACTCTTTGACGTCACGCGGAAATTTAACGGGGTATAATATCTTTGTTATTTGTGGTCTAATTTACAAATAGAAAATACGTGTCTTTTATTTTTGAGTAATCTTAAAGACGGAATTACTTTTTTTATGGCAACAGGCCTATTGTCATTTGAGGATTTTCTTTTGTCACCACGCTTGGCAGGCGGGTTAGTGACCGCAGTAGGTTGTATTTAGGTAAACGCTGCTGCCCGTTTCCTGATATTCCCATAGTCGTCTTACGACACCCACGGGATGAGATGGAATGGCCTTATTAAAATCCGGAATCCAGACGAACTATACTTAATTGACTCCCAAAGTGGCCCCTTAGGGCTCGACACCTGTAGTAGCGTAGAGACCTGCGTAGAAGCTACCGCCGTGTTCGGAAAGTAGATTTCTACCGAGAAGAAACGGCAAGAAACTCGGTAGTTACTCTTTAAGTTACTTCGCCTCTCAATTCCTAAGCGTTTTCGAGTCTGTACCTTACCATAAATTCCCAAAACTCGAAATAAAAAAACGGTGTTATACTTACATTCCGAATAATTCCATAGTGATGTTGGTGTCAGCTAAATGCGAGGCCAACTCGTGGTCCAACGGAATCAAAAACTCATCTTTTACTTTATCTAAGTATCTGACCACCTCGTTGGGATTCTGGAAAAAAAGTAATTATTATTCCGGAATACTTAAATACAGAAATGTGTATGTAGCGACATCTATCTTCACATCGCTACAACATTATTAGTTCCGCCGACTAATAACAGATGGCGGCAAGTGCTCCATACAAAGTCTATGCAAAATCTACAACGCACATGAGAAGTTTTCATCACCGCTTAGCCTCCTCCAAAGACAAATGTCATTTGGGAGGATTTGAAGTCACCACGCTTGGCAGGGATGTAAGTGCGTGGCGATTATGTGCATATCCTCCAGATGTTTGCCCTGAGTGGCGAGCAACTGGAGAGGCCTATGTCCAGCAGTGGACTGCAACAGGCTGGTGATGATGATGATGATAGCATTATGCCTCCTGCAAAGACAAATGTAATTTGGGAGTATTTGAAGTCACCACGCTTGGCAGGCGGATAGCTGACCGCAGTAGGTTTTATTTGTACCCAGGTAGACGCTGCTGCCTGTTTCTTGATATTTTCTTAGTAGTGTTCTATGACACTTCTACTTACCTATTAAAATATATGTTAAGTACATACATGAACTACTTTGGAAGACGGCAGTCTGCCACAGGACATCGGTACAACATCCCCAGTCGTGTAGAATCTTTCTAACCCTTTCATTACAGCATTGAAGAGCATACTGAGGACAAAAATGATTGTCAATGTCAATTATATTCACGCAATATGAATAAAAAGAATAAATATGGGATGTAAGGGAGCGGCCTATCATCTTTACGCTGCAAGCCAACCTCACCTGCCCGTGGTGCATCCTGCCGAATAACAAACGAGGCGCTGGCTACCGAACAGTGGCGGTATAACCATCACAATTGAAGGCGTAGCTAAATACCACAGACCTATGACGGGAAGCAGCGTCACCGGTGCGAGAAGCTACGCCCTGCGATCGCCAATCCGCCTGCCCAGCGCGGCAGCGTGGCGATTATGGGTATGTCCTCCAGATGTTTGCCCTAAGTGGCGAAAAACTGGAGAGGCCTATGTCCAACAGTGGACTGCGATAGGCTGATGATGATGATGAATAAAAAACACAAAAAAGAAACTTAATAAATTGTATAGTATACTCACTAACTATCGTGTTCTAGGTATTCGCTATCCAAAACAATCTTCAATATTTCACTGAAACAAATTAACTTCTACATTATTCAAGTACAAACAACCACAAATCAACCCATCCCTTTCTGTGAAATTTCTCCAATTATTTTTCAGCTAAATGCTCAAGGAATAGCGTCCATTATCAAATGTTACTAAATAGATATTACTTACTAGATATAAATTAATAAAATATAAAATAATTAATCTACACTATCGCATTGGGGAAACCTGTAATGTTAGTAGTATGATTTATGAAAATAAATAAATAAATAAACAATTTTACGCCAATAAACATGCTGTTTAGTAACTACGGACTCACTTGATATCCTTGGGAGCAAACTGTCGGTCTTGAAACAGCTCGAACAGTATCGGCGCTAATATCTCGTGCATGCCCTGCCGGTAGCCGACGTGCGAGTGCGACCGCGCCCAGAAGAACAGAATACGGACCTGTGACGTTACACATCTGTACCAATATTGTAAAAGAGTACAGTAAAAGATTTATTTTCTAATCTTTAGTTTCATTGTTACAATCATCATCATCAGCCTATTGCAGTCCACTACTGGACATAGGCCTCTCCATTTGTCTGCCACTTAGGACAAACATCTGGGGGATATACCCATAATCGCCACGCTGGACAGGCGGGTTGGCGATCGCAGGGCGTAGCTTCTCGCTCCGGTGACGCTGCTGCCCGTCATCGGTCTGTGGTATTTAGCTACGCCTTCAATTGTGATGGTTATACCGCCACCAGTCGGTTGCCAGCGCCTCGTTTGTTATTCGGCAGGATGCACCACGGGCAGGTGAGGTTGGCTTGGAGCGAAAAGATGATGGGTCGCCCCGTTACATTACTTACATTGTTACAAATAGGCTGCAAAACTCTCGCAGTTTAAGTAGACTCGAGATCATGGCGTAATCCATATTTTTTTATCAGTATCATCAGTCTGCAAACGTCCTTGCTAGACATATGCCTCCCCAGTGACAATTGTCATTTGGGTTGGTGACCGCAGTAGGGTTTATTTGTACCCAGGTAAATACTGCCCGCTTCCTGATACTCTCTTAGTCGTCTTTTACGATACCCACATGATGATCCTATTCTAAATCTGGAAACCATACTGGATTTTTTTAATACCAAAATGTATTGGTTTGTAAGTGATACAAACTGCAGTATTGAGCTCACCTATTAATGATAGGCATTATATCTCTCGTGATTATGTGACTCCAAACTCCAGGATATCCCGGACACGGTTGTTCTACTCACCAGTGTATCCTGAACATCTTGATCACGAAAGTACAATTCGTCAGGGAATGTTCTGACCACATCCTGCAGTATTACGGCTTTGAGCTCGTTATCACAGAAGTGTTGTTTCCAAGCGCTCTGCAAACGAAAACAAATCATTCAATACATTGCTCCAACCAATCCCAAAGTAAGTAGGCAGTCCTTTTTTTCATATCGTGACACGGGTGGGGGTGTCTCCTGACACCTAATGAATACTATGTATAATGACTATATAGATCTGTCAAATTTTCTCAAAAAGTTAGGAGGATAATGGACTCTTTATGTTAATACTTTCACACTTAGTAGAAAATAGTTTGAATGGGAAAATTTTAATTTTTGAATTTAGTTGCAGGATGTCCCAAGTTGGAAAATATCCACTTATCATTGTAACAAGATTAGTGACTGATTAAGCGAATAGTGCAAGGAGTTTCGGAGACCAACCCTTATAAGCTAATCAATAGAAGCCCTCAAGCAAAATACAAAAACACTCTTTTAGTAGTGCACTTTAAAAAACTTAAAATATACCCTTCTTATACCCCTTTGTTCATACTTATTCAGAGTTAGTTCATACTTACACAGATTAAAACTATCAATAACAATGATATTATGTGTCTTCTAAAACACACAGCGTTAGTATGAAGAAAGCTGATGTGAACATGCCTTTAAACCAGTTGTCTATGGCCGAAACTTACCAAATTGTCTATGTTTCCTACCAGTGTGCACCTAACGAGGGTGCCTGTCACTAATGACATCTCATAGCGTTTGTGAATTTTGCCGGCTAAACATCGTGAAGTTTCAAAATTTTATTTTTGTGATAAAAGTAACAATGAAACTTATAAATAAGTGTGTTATAAAATCACACAGCGTCCGTATTTCTCGGGATTTATGTTTTTCCCGCAAAATTGTAGTGAAATACCGTGATGAAAACGGAATGTGTCGAACCATGCGGTAGAGGTAAAGAAGTCAAGAATTTTTCATCAAATCTCCCAAGGAGATTCACGGTGAGATCAACGCTCAGAGAGCGTGGTTTCTGATCTTTTGTCATCTCCCTTATCTGCGGAGGATGAGGAGGACATATCATCATCTCGTCATAACGAGACTCGCAAGAAATTTTGTAAGTACAGACCAGTTTTAACCGGCTCGGAACCGCGTGTTGGTGCTTTAATACCTACAGCATTTGGGACACATCTCTCAATATTTAACACTATCACATTTAGATACTGTTTCTAAACATACTTGCGATTTTAATCCATCTGTACAACCAACTGCCCCACTTCATTTCAATTCATAATCTTACATTCCATTTTTTCGACAAAGCCAGTGAACAGGGAATGTCTACGAGATTTAGTCCATCTGCAAAATCTGGCACACCTATAGAGTTTGACCGATGTAGAAAGGTTTTCAGTACAAGAGAGCTTTGTAGGTCTTAGACTTGTTATGGAACTGTGCCATGTTAACAAGGGTGAAGGTTATTTACCTACCACTGCCTATTGGCAGGTTTAACTAACAATATTTCAGGACAGAGACATTTACATTTAGAATTACATGAAATACCTTCATGTCTGGACTTTCACAAGCCCAAATATTTGATATAAAAATATTTTTTGGTTGGTACCACAGCCCTACTGTATGTTTTAATAAATAGTGTAAATGTGGAACATCTAATGCGACCATTACCTGGTTTCAGATGTGTTAATGATACTTTTTGTATTTTTTATTCTGTAAAATAAATAATTCAGATTCTAATATGAAGTGTCTATGAGATAATTGTTAGATTCTACATGGCGGGCTTGTAGGAAGTCTGAGACCACAATGCAAATTATATGTGGCTATAGGGCTGAGTGCATTGAAGTGAGGCAGTATAAGATTCAGAGGAAATAGAAAACCCTAATTTGAGAGGCACTCATATAGATAGATCTATACATTTCACATATAGGAATGTCAATTTCACTGATGATTGATGCCTTACAGGCTACTATAACTTCACAACAGGTTATCACACCTGGCTCAATACATCTTCCGAGAGGGAGAAAAGAGAATCAGGCTGATCAGAGCTATGTTATTTGTTTCCCTAACCTGAAGATTGTCTGGAAATGATCGCTGGTAGCAATAAGTGCACCTAGATTGAGTTATGTTCAATTTTTAATGTACCTTCCTATAACATTGAGTTTGTGCATTAAAGAGTTTCTATCTCAGCACATTACAGGTTCAGGGTGCAGAGGTTTATAAATTACAAAATAAGGACTATAAATTAGTTGTAACAGTAATTTGTGTAACATCTTAATACATAAAGAGATTGATCACAACAAAAAGTTGATGACAGAACTCCTAAATTAGTTGCATAAATCTACCCCTCTTCTCACGGAGGGAAGGGGGGGGAGGGGGGGAGCATTGCAAGTAGGGCAAACTAAAGGAACCCCCCTTTGCAGTTTCCCAATAATCAGGTTTATAATGTTAACCTCAAGTGAAACTCCTGTATAACCAAGCATTATCAACTTTTCTTAGGTACTATTTATCTCAAACTGGAGTTGAGAGGATCTTTTTTATAGACCAATGAGTGGCTGGACAATAAAGTCCTTAGTTCATTGCTTGCCCCTTGGATCTCTTATCAGTTCCAAGAATGTTTGCCACAATATTTAATTGGGTTGCGGAGACCCTATGACCTCAAGGTTTCCATATAATTTTATACCTGGCTAGATTATATTAAGCTTGTGAAAGACCTTCTGACAAACTTCTTACTCGGGTCTCGGAGACACTGAGAACAACTGGAAACCTAATGAGTGAGCTAGCATGTGTATAACAAAGTCAGTTCTAAAGCCTGTTCAGGAACTAAAATATCCCAGGTTTTCCTATTCCCCATGGAACATTAGACCAGAACAAGATAAGACTTCGGGAGTCTTAGGGAAGGTAACAAAGAATTAAATTAATCAACAAGATATTGAGTTGCACAAACAGTTCACTAAAACAAGCTCAGGGCTTATTTAGTTTGCAAAACTTTTACAACTTACATAATTTTGAATAGTAGACCTTGATGTCGCAAGTACACAAGTCTCCAATTTTCTTTACTCTGGTTTCCTTTAACTGAGAGAATATTAAGTACAATATCAATAGTACTGATTTATTTCCTGATAACAAATGCAGCGGATGCAGACTAGGGAGCTCGTTTGAGCAGTTATCTATCAGAGATTTGAGCACCATACCAGCTCCCCTGTATACTATAGGTGGGGTTTTTGCTTATAAGTACTGTGTTCTCTTTATACACTCACTGCACATATTTTCTGCTCTCTGCATGACCCAGACATTGACTGGTGGAGAATTCTCCTAACATTGGGTTCGCCTTTTGAACCATTTTGTACAATAAAGTTTACAAATTATAATTATATTTGCAACAATAAAAAGTCAGCGGATGACTTTAAACAGAGCACATGATTTATTCGAATCAGATATCAGAAGGGAAACAATCCCTAGTATTACTGAAACTGACCGAGAGGCTTCTCATGATACTCTCAGCCACCCATCTCCCGGAGAGATTACACAAAATTGCAGACTGCCGGACAAGGTGTTGCAAAGTACCAGAATGGCATTTTTCCCCCAGCCGCGGAGGCTATGTTCAGAGAGTGGGGGTGTCCCAGACGTAGATTTGTTCGCGTCACGAGAGTCGGCTGGTGTACCCAAGTATATAACTCCAGAAATGGCTTGCAAATTTTTTGCAACTCCCATCAGCCGACAATGGGACCTTATGTTGGGACGGGCATTTCCCCCACCCAGCTTAGTATTTGTATCAAGAATACCTTAATACTGGATCAAAGGAATTTATATACTAAGTTAATTGTTCCGGAGTGAACCAAGTGCTTTTGGTTATCAGACCATAAGAAGCAGGCAATTTTTGCCAATACTGGACCTGCGGAGGGTCTTAATAGAGAACACCACGGGCACCTGGCCTCTTTAAGTAGACATGTTGTCTCTTCTGACATAGAAGATTGAGGGTAGACTAAACGAGTTGCCCTGAATCCATAGGAGAACAAACTTAAAAGTAGTTGGCGGACATCTACCTTAACATCATACAGTTCCCCAATTAAGTTGACTTAGTGTGGGAATTATCAAGTGGTTTCTCAATGGCCTGAGGGCTAACAAATTGCCCAATTTCTAGCAAGATTATTTCTAGACTAGAATAAAAGCTAGCATACAGAACTATCAGTATGCACAAATCAGCTGTATCTACTTACTGTATGGCATCAGAAGTAGTTTTCAAAATTGTCTTCTTTATCCAGCAGGTATTGAGAGCATTTTCTCCTGCCTGATCTGAACAACAAAATTACTTGTGTCGGACACTAAGATTTTGTTAAATATCTAAATATTTTATGCAATATTTGCTAAATATTGCTTTTAGATGGGCAGCCTTTTAGTTCTGCCTCGTGTTTCAGGTCATAGAGTCTATGATCTCACCTTACTTAATATATATTCTTAAAATCGAATAGATATGACAGACAAACCTACTATAGGGTCTAAATTTGACTCTCAAGACTGATTCCAGCAGGCATTCTGCATGGTTGCTACGGCAGCATCCGAATCAACAGATTTGTCCTGTGATGACAGATGATGTCACATCAAGGATATGAATCCTATATGATGATATAAGGATATCTAACTATTGAAAGGGTACAGATCAGAAGACTAGTTTGTTCATACCATTATCAGAATGGTGAACTATTATTGCAAACTGGATTGTAGTATCTTAAAGGATGCTAAGAGTGATGCCTCACCAGGCAGTATCAGATCAGCTGTAGCCTCAAGAAGTTGGCTAGGGTATTGTCTGATTACCTGTCCAGAAAATATTAGAATGTCTGAAATGCATTCAGGCAATTAAGGAGTATTATTTAATGGTCATCCAATGAATAGTGTACTTAGTACCAATTTAAACAGTATTTATTTACTGTGCTAGCTATTCTAATATGCAAATAAGTTGTTATTTTTCTTATTAATTATAACAAACTTGCTTCTTTGCAGGGCACTTAGCCTTGTTGAGACATTTGATCTCATTTCATTTAGAAACTGTTAGTAGTTTCACCTACAGCTTTTACTGTAAGTATGTTGATTTTAATTAAATATACATATATGTATATGAATACAAAATATGTAGTTCATATAGACCAAGGTATGTGAATGTATCAGAAGAAATAAATTAAGTTGTTATTTGTTTTTAATTTTCAATAAACAAATTGTTCTAAATACTTTTATAAACATATTCATCATAGCGTTTGTGTTTCCCACCAGCAGATACCAAACAGGTCTTCATACTAACGCTGTGTGTTTTAGAAGACACATAATATGACTGTTTTGCACTACAACAAAACAGGTATTATGTGTTGAATAAAACACACAGCGTTGCAGCAATGCTCTTGCTGGTGACCTGAAGACTACTATGAGATGTCATTAGTGACAGGCACCCTCGTTAGGTGCACACTGGTAGGAAACATAGACAATTTGGTAAGTTTCGGCCATAGACAACTGGTTTAAAGGCATGTTCACATCAGCTTTCTTCATACTAACGCTGTGTGTTTTATTCAACACATAATACCTGTTTTGTTGTAGTGCAAAACAGTCATATTATGTTTACGGAAAAACGACAAAACAATATAGATAAGCCAGATATCAATGTCAAGTCAATTTAGAACATATTGTTATAAAATAAAGCATAAATTGGTATGATTGTAAATTAAATATGTAATAGAATAGGTATGTTTACATAAAAAGCGTATCGTAAAATCAATAAAAAGCATTAATTAAGGTTCATAGCTGTGATAGAACTAATACATGATGTAGCATTAATAAATAAATCTACCTCATCACTTTGCGACAATGGATCATCCCCGACCACAGCTCGAGGGTCCATTGAGAGTTTGCTCCTCAAATCATTGTAGAAGTTTCTATGAGTTTTTATACTGCAACAAAATCATCATACATCACTTAAATTACACAAGCCGCCAGACACTACATATTGTCTCAAAGTGAGTTGTGTGAGTGACTAAATTGTGGTTGCTCAAGGCAAAGGCCTCAAACACAAAAACAACACAAAGACATTACTAAAAAGGCTGCCTTGACCTTCCAGACTCTGACAAAAGTGATTTATTTATTTATTAGGATCTCCAACATAAGGCACACACATATATGCGATTGCAGGGTTTTAGTTGGCAAAGCGCATGTAGGTAATGCTCCAGTTGTAGACTTTCACGTGTTGTCATAAATGCTTACCATTAGGTATTCAGCCATATTGCCAACTTAGTGTTTAATGAAAAAGACAGTTAATGTCCAGTGTAATCAGTGAACCAGATGCGTCTTTGAACGGGTGCTGCTTTTAGGTGACATAGTGTAGGACGCTCCACAACTCGTTGATGGCTGATGACATTAGAAGAACTGTTGGAAGTTGGGATAGACTAATGTTGTTGCAAATTAAAAGACAACCAAGCTTTAGCGTCTTATGCCAGTTTTTTTTTTTTTTTAATTATTTCTGCAACCTGGCGATCTGTGCAAGCACAATGAGCCATTCTGATATTTGAGATTCTTATGCCAGTGAATAAATACCTTGTCACAATATCCCCTTGTGCTGAAGGCAGCGCATGTAGCAGTATTGCCCATGCTAAGCTTCGTGGCCGCACAAGACGCTGTTGCAACGCAGCTTGCTTGAGGTACTCTTGAGTCCATTCCAGCGGTTGAAAACTGTAACAAGTTTTACCTTAAATCACATATGACATTTAAGTACATTTATAGAAATACACAAAGTTTAATTTAAAAACAATGTTTAATTAAATCTTTAATAATTTGCCTACATATCTAAACTAATATGTTAAAGAGGAAAGACTTGTATTTTTATGTGTATGTTCATAATAAATAAACTCAAAAACTACTTTACAAATTTTAATAATTCTTTCGCCATTTAAAAGCTACATTCACCCTGAGTAGCATAGGCTATATTTATTGCTAGAAAGGATAAAAAATCCTTACTTCGTTGGTGTTTACCTATATTGTAAACCAATGAAACATTGATCTTAAATTTTGGAGTGAAACTAGGACAGGATGCTAGTAAGAAATAAAATAATCAGGTGTAACTCTATTTAACACAATAGCAATAGAGTTTTTATTTCATAAAAGTAATTTAATTAATGGAACTGAAACAAAGATTAACAACAACATTTGTTTAAATCATTCTCTCATTTCCCTTATACTGGTTTTTACGGTACTAATATTCGGCATTCAGTAGGAAATATACAGGTATTATAGACGCCTTGATCTTTACAAATCTTTTTTTCTTAGGTACTTCAAACCTTCAACAAAGAGAAACCACAAAGTACATGTACAATAAAATAATAACAATAAAACATCTTACTTACTCATAATCCAAGAAATCAAAATTGTTTTGCGACGGAGAGCTCGAAGACTCATCAGTTAGGTTGCTCTCCTGTGATACAATATTTCAATTTATTATCTAAAATGTTATTTTTATAAATTTATTTACACCTGATAATACAAACCATTTTATCATCAAAAGTTTTATATGTACAGAAACATTTTCTTGAAAGGAACCGTTAAGGAATTAAATTGCTTTTAATAATCTCCATGAAGGAACAATATTTATTTGTATGTAGTGTTTGTATTTAATATAATTCTTATAAGTTTTCAGAACAAAATATCCAATCCACAATCCTATTGACTTGACACTCACTTAGGGATGACAGACATGACAAGTAAAGTCAAATTTCGCATGCTTTTGACATATGAAATGAACGAATGATCAATTGCGATTAAGCAAATCAAAATTATTTTTATTGAACTTTGAAACAAAACGGGAACGTTTTGGGACGAGTTTACTTATAGTCATGGAAGTATAAAATATATATATCCATGTTTCCATGCTTGTAGTAGACAAATATAGCATTTTTAGGGTTTAATGTCCAATGGTAAAAACGGGACCCCATTACTATGACTTTGCTCTGTCTGAGCAAAGTCTAAGTAAATTAAATCTTAATGTATCAACAATATTTACTAAGATTTAAAGACTCCTGTTCCAGTTGGTCAACGCTGTAAAGATTAAGAATCCTCAGACAATGCACCAATTTTTAATAAAATAATTAGTTTTGGAGACACTAGCGCCACCTGAATATGAACTTTCATCAATGTCTACTTTTCCATGGAAATTCTACAACGCACGTACTAAAAGACCGAACGAATGAACGGATTGTACTCTGTGGATCTTCTATGGATCTTTCTCTTTTTTTAGTCAACGAACGCTCTCGCTCGTCGCATATTTGTGATTTTGAGTTAAAGTGCGATAAAATTTTTGAATAGGTCTAAACTGTTTTAATCAAGATAGTGCTCGCCCTTATGTGTTACAAATGTTGTCTGCCACAAACACGACAATGGAATGCTTTATATTAACCGTTATGGTAACTACGCGCGGAGCAAGATCGCAAGCGCTGACTGCCTTCCGACTACGATGACCATAAGCGACAGCGGGAATCATGATCGCCAATTTACCGCTTCTTTTCGCCAACGGGAATCCGACCGCCCTGTCGAAGATTACGGCGGAGGAGTTGGAGAAGTTCATAACGTTTATGGTGACATGTTCCTGGGGTCACGACACCGCGAAAGACATCCGGCAGCCTCCGTGGTGGCCGCAGGACGTAGCGTTCTCGCACCCCTTCGTGCGCCCGCACCAGGTGCCCAAGGACTGGGAGGCGCGGCTAAAGATACTCGTCAAGAAATGCTACGATTATCACAAGAGTACGTTCTTGTTAGTGTTCTCCGCGCAGCTGGCGCGCTACCCGCGCAACAGGCTCCGGTACGTCGACAACCGCGACCACACCACGTCTCTCTACTACCGGCCGAGCGGGCGCCTCCTCGTCACATTCAGAAATGAAAACATATTCTATGACAAATGCTCACCACCTGACATTGAGGAGCCCCAAGTGAAACCTGCAGATATTTATTTATGTGACAGTTGTGATAGTCATTTTGACAATTTGGAGGTTTTGCGAGCACACGAGAGGCTGTGTAATAATGAGGAGTTGCCATCCAGCTTGTGCAGTGGTGGTTTACCGGAGTTTCTTTCAGCGCTGAAACTACAATCAATACATGAGACTGCAGAAAGTGTAGCTCTGAAGAATAAAGTGAATGATGTGCGACCAAGAAACATTAGAAGCGCTGCCAACATAGACAGGGGTCCTCCATATCCATTCTCCTCTCTGGCTTACATGAGGAATGCTAAATCAAATACGCAGAGGGATACCACATACTCGAGAGAGAGGATCGAAAGGTATTGCTGTACCCCCTTATCAATTAGTAAAACTTTAGCTAGCAAAAGTAAAAATCAACAATATCCAGTGCGCTACAGGCGACCCATTGACTATTGGCACAGGAAGCACACCTTCCCTAATCAAAGGCATAAAAAAGTGCTGGATTTAAAGGGCCAACTTCTGCTCCTGAAATGCAGACCCGTCTCTGTAAACCTGAAGAGGATGTCGATGCAGAACGTTGAAGATTATATAGAGAATTTGAAGAAGGAAGCAGAGAAACAGAGAGCCGAGGAGAAGGATAAAGACATAATATTTGTGGACTGCGAGCAGCCCACGTTCGTGGATACTCGCAGCACCGATCCTTTGAAACGTATTGATGTTGATTGTGAAGTGATAGACTTGTGCTCAGACGATGAGAGTCCGATTGTGAATGAGAATTGTGACCCGCGCGCGGGGGTGGCGTGCGTGATGCGGGGCGGGGCCGTGCTGCGGCGCACGGCGGCCACGCCGCTGCTGCTGCCGGCGGAGCCCTGCGGCGCGCGCCAGCGGCCCCTGTCCGCCGCTGTCCTCCAGCCGCACCCTGTCATCTTAATCGCGCACACTCTCAACAATTTACAGACTATATCTCTAGATTGATTGTATATTAATTTAATTTAACTGAATAGGTTTACTGATTTATTTATTATTCCTTAATGATTAAAAATTTTAATGTTCAGTAAATGTTTCATTTCAGAATCTGTAGGATTTGTAGAACAAAATGGCGGATTATTGTGTTTGTTTCACAAAATGGCCGACTTTTGTTTCGTTACAAAATGGCGGATATCAGAACCATATTGGGTAGGTAGTATAAGTTGTTGTGGAATAATTTACCTCATTATTTTTTTGAGTACACAATGTCATCAAAAATATGATTCTTGACTATGCCAGGCTCTAAAGCGTCGAATAAGTTGTTTGCTGTATCGCCATTTTGGTTTTTAATGACGCATAGTTATTCAATGTGTCTTATTGCGTGGATGTCACTGCACAAAGGACTGTGTACTTTTAACCTTATCTTTTGAGTGCAAGCTATCATTAAATATTGAGACTCGTAATTAATCTCTAAGGTGGCGATGGATGATTTTAGGGAAGACGCTCGCCTTAGGGCAGCAAAGACTGAAAATTTTACTAGGTCTTAAAGTAGGTACCTACATGATTTAGATCAGGGGTGGCCAACTTGAACAGATCTCCTTTAATGACGAAAATTACCGACTATGCTAATAGTCACGATCCACATTATTGGCCACCATTGATTAAGTTGGTATGCTCTTATGTGATTAAATATAGACTCCTTGTTCTACACCTGTACCTACTCATAAAACAACTAAAGATGGCTAAGAAACTAAAATGATTAAAAACTGGAGACTAAAAATGTGGTACTTATACTTATTGACATAATTACGACTGCACACAATCACAATTTTCCGTTGTTTTGTACTTACCGCCTTAAATTCCTTTGAAACGTTGTTGACAAAATGGCGCCCAAGTGTAACAAAATGGCTGACTCTTAGGTAACCTGATACTCGGTCTGCTGTGATATTTTGTATTATTATGCCATTTCAGCATGTTTAGTTTTTAAGTAGTATAATTTTATTATAAATTAGTTTTAGTTTGCCCTTAGACGTGAAATTTCTACATACTCGTACATGATTTTTGTTTATGTCTTCCTGCATAAACATGATGTTTAATCACTTACGAAACTGAACACGTACTATAAATACATTAAAATTAAAAATGTTCCATTTACGATTGTCTTTTGCAGTTTCTTTAACCTCATTTCTTCATTTAATGACACATTTACACCTTATTGATCCTCTGGATTTATGTTGCTGGCAGTTACGGAACCTACGGAAATATACCTCTCTAGTATTCTAATTCGAGGCGCACTAATTCATCAACTTTTCCTGTTTTTCCTTTTTCATCAAATAATTGAATAAACCAAAATCGTTTGTGTATCACCTGATCCCCACAGAAACAGACCATACGAACCATGGCAAGATATGGGAATATGTATTATAGGCTCCTAATGTATAAATTTTTCTAATTGCATATGCAGCCGAACTGAGTTCCCAGCCAAGGCGCATTATTTTTTCCGTTGGATCCGACTAATATCTCGCGCTCACAGCGAATAGTGTAGGCGAAACGTTTTTTTTAACTCCTTTGAGCGCAAGCGCAGTCGCGGTCGCGCCCACAGTGACGCCTGCGACCAGCTGCGCGCTGTGTGTGCATTTGTCGCTTTGTGTTTTTGTAACGCCGTCCCTTGGATTTGGAATTGAAGGAAATACCTACTTTATATTCGAAACATCTACTTTGGACAATCTAGTCGATTACATATTACAACCCTAATGAATTCTTAGCGTGTATTATGTTTTTGGAATCCAATTTTTAAGTCTTCTTTCACAAAATGTCAATGTTTTATGTAGGACTAGCGACCCGACCCGGCTTCGCACGGGTTCAATACTATTTTTCCCGCTAACTCCCGTTCCCGTGAGAATTTCGGGAATTCCTTTCTTAGTGCACCTCTACGGTACCTACCTAAGCTAGGTACGTTCCTTCCAAATTTCAAATGCCTACCTTTTGAAAGCCGTTTAGGCTGGGCGTTGATATGTTAATGTTAGTTAGTCAGTATGTCAGTACAGTCTCCTTTTATATGTTTAGATATTGATAGAATGTTATTTTGTAACTTATTTGTTTTTTTAGTAATATCTCGTGCAATCCTTCACGCAAAGCATTCCCCTTTTCTTCCAAATATAAGTGGTTCCTGCTAGAACGGAACAAACATGATCTTCACCAATTTTTTTTACCGATTTGGTAGTGTATTTGAAGTATATGAAAGAGTCTTACAAAGTTATGAATTTAGAGAGGTACCATGACAATCTATGGAAAGAAAACGATCGTTTGAACGGAAAGCATGGTTTTGCGCCTCTCTCTCTCTTATCTCTTGCGGATCCTTCAACGTTGATTTTTATGAATAAGTAGGTACAGTTAGTTTAGCTCGACGAACACGGGAAGGACAAATGGGAAGGATTGTTCTTTGATTCTTGAATTGCCTCTTGAATGGAATTTAATGTATTCCTACCTACACTATTCTTAGGTACTTCAAATGTTAATAATTTATGCATTTCTTTGACTTATTTTCATTGGTTGCTTACTCATTAATAGTTATTAATGAACTAAAAACTATAGTTTTCCTGTTGTTTATGAGACGGTGATTCACAATGTCTGCGCCTACTCAACAACAACTGCTATGTAGCTTTTCGTAAGTTTGGCGCCCACGTTGGTGCCATACCATACCTACCTACCTATGTTAGACATCTTTATTATGTACGCCCCTGTATACGATAATAAACAGCACTGCTATGAGAGAGTCTCTGTAGATTTCAGATCGACGAATTTCTCATTTATGAAGCTGCCAACCATTCCCTGCTGTTTTTCGAGGCTAATTTAACTCCCCATCCCCACCATACCTAAATATAACCCTCCATAACTACAATACCTCAGAAACGTTTCTGAAGTGTTGTGAACATAGGAGAGAAGCAGAGCAGCAGTGAGTAAGAAATGGCCGAAAATAAACATTTAAGGTAGGTAGGTACAGCGTTTTTGCCGACAAACCGACGCGTCACGCCCTGCATCTTTTTTAAACGAGTCTTAGGCCCCGAAAGATTAGATATTGAAGAAAACAATCACATAGTTACTTTCATAATTTAATAGGAAAAAACATACATTCCAGCAAAATATAAGTCGTCTATGGAATCATATGTCCTCATTGGCGATTCTGTGGTGCGAGTTGAGAGGACGGCGGCTTTCCTCGTCCGAGCCGTAGATCACATCCTCATCGGAGTCGTTGATCATAGAGAAC
>CM062083.1:427862-475381 GCA_031163375.1 Conogethes punctiferalis | reverse complement strand
TATATAAGTTGTTTAGTACCCATTGTACAAGCTTCGGCTTAGTTTGGGGCTAGATGGCGATGTGTGGCCCAGCGTGGCATGTCTTGGGTTATATAAAAAAAAAAGATATGAAACGCTATGGATCCACCAGTTTCTTCCATTCAAGAAAACCAGTCAATACTATGACTTTGTAAACTACCAAGTCGGAACAAACATGACGACTTCGCAAATCGGATTCGGAGATACCTATAATAATACTTGAGCCAATAACACATTGCGTTGTGGGTCTTCAACGTGACAAAACCATTTGAACTCGCAACGCATGTAAATATTTACAATACACAGGTCAATATGAAATGGTCAGCTTGTATTGTGATTGACTTGTAGACATCAGCTATCTTTGTAGCAGTTCTAACAAACCAACCATGATGAGCTCGCTTTGATCGGAAACCCATCGTAAATGTAAAGAATTAGCGTCCAAATCCACTTAGCAATTCATCTTCAAATCTGGAATAGCTGAAAAGACTTATCCATACGAATTATGACAAAACACGCTTTATATGTTTCAATATAGAGCGCAAATTGAAATATCGAGCAGCGTTCTTCAAATCGACATCCAATAACATTCTAAACAGGCTCATTGGAATTCCAACCGTGATGAGTAGGATTAGAGTGCATTGTCGTCTGGCTACGTCGCATTCTTAATTTCTCACGGCGCATTTACGCAGTACGCATGCGACGTGACGTCACGGGTTGACGTCACAGCGCGTCATGTACCGTTTCGGGACGCGATGGGCTCGCTCGGGACCTTGGGGTGAGCTCAAGGTCATTCGAGCTATTTTTAGAGAAACTTTCGGCCGGTGAAGAATGCACACTGTGACGTAGGGAAGGAAAGAATTTGGTATTACAATGGTGTTTTGATTGGTACAATGATTAAAATTAAAAAAAAAACAAACCTACCGTTTGTTTTTTTTAATAGTTGTTGAATAGATTTTTTTATAGTAGCACACCATGATCGCTTCCCTACGCCTAATGGAAAGCGAAAGAGGAGCCAAAGTCGCTGCGACAACGGGCAAGTAACCAGTCAGTCACCTGTCAGTTGCCACCGCCATGCCGGCCCAACCCTAACCGGTTGCCGATGTAGCGCTCACTTCACGCTCCGGAAACCCTACTCACCGGCAGAAACACGACTCGGAAATTATTTGGCTGTGGTATTCTATAAGGTGGAGGTCCATCCCCTGGCAGGCGACTCAATAGGGAATATGCATGGCTTTTTTTATTTTATCTTCCAGATACATAAATATTGAAGAATTTTTAAACTATCTTTTCTATTAAGCGAGTTATAAGATATTTGTTTTTATGAGAGAGGCGGATATTTATTTTCAACGATTGCATCTCGCCCATTTATTAGCTAAATTGGATTTGGTTCGTAGTATATATTTATCTATTTTACGCTAAATTAGTAAATACATGACACTATTTTTCATACATATTCACTATTCGAGCAAGATTAGCTATGCCCTGCCTCTCTTAGTTGATACTCAAGTATTATATTCTCTTGAGCACACTCAGAGAAAACCGCTCAAGTGGAGACGCCTGAGCACGCTCATGCTTAAGTAAATGACAAGGCCTAAGAGAGCTGTCGCATTTCCAAGCTAACGTTTGAGACTATAAGCCTCGCTACAGTTTGAGACTATTACTATAAGCCTCTGTAGCGTAGTGCTACAACGGATAGGTTTCGTAGCGCGCAGTATGACATTGCTACGACGCTACACCGGAGCAGAAGATTCGTAGCGGTTTCTGTTAAGTATAAGACGTTGTGCTTTCGATATAAATAAATAAATAAATATTATACAACATCACATAGGTACATTGTTCCGATCCCAAAGTAAGTATCTTAAGCCCTTGAGTTATGGTATTATCCTCGACTGTACGTTTTATGAGGAACTTCTTGCCTCGCGCCTCGGTGTTGTGGAACCAACTTTCTGCGACAGTCTTTCCGAACAGCTACGACTTGGGAACCTTCAAGAAACGAGCGTATTCATATTTAAAAGGCCGGCAGCGACCCTAAACTCGGTTGTTAGAGTTCCAAGTGTCCATGGGCGGTGTCGACTGCTTACCATTAGGCATCAAACGTGCTCGTCTGCCGCCTCTCGCATAAAAAAACACTGCTATTTAACATCACATCTTAACTAATATTATAAAGCTGAAGAGTTTGTTTGTTTGTTTGAACGCGCTAATCTCAGGAACTACTGATCCGAATTGAAAAATTCTTTTTGTGTTGAATAGACCATTTATCGAGGAAGGCTTTAGGCTATATAACATCACGTTGCAACTATAAGGAGCGAAGAAATAATGGAAAATGTAAAAAAAAATCGGGGAAAAAATAACTATTCCACGCGAACGAAGTCGCGAGCACAGCTAGTTTTATATATCACCCCAATTTGCGCAATAAATGATCTATTTGAGTAGCTTAAATGCTCTACATAATCATACACTGACTGTACATATGTAGTCAACTGTGCCATATTTACCAACAAACCCACGCAAGTACTACACGCCACGCAGTTAGTTCGCGCTGCATCGTCTGTCGTAAACGGTAAGTGAACTGCGGAATGACCAGCGCTATTCCTGGAATTTCCTGGAACAACCCATTGACGGATGCGTATCGTGCGACGGTGCAGGTTCACGGTCATCCTGTGATCGGATAGCGTAATATGCTGCGAGTTTCAAGAGTATTTTGTATTAAAGCTTCTATAACATAGGATGTAAGGGAGCGGCCTATCATCTTTTCGCTCCAAGCCAACCTCACCTGCATCAAACGAGGCGCTGGCAACCGACGGATGGCGGTATAACCATCACAACAGAAGGCGTAGCTAATTACCACAGGCTACGGGCAGCAGCATCACCAGAGCGAGAAACTACGCCCTGCGATCGCCAACCCGCCTGCCCAGCGATTATGGGTATATTCTCCAGAAGTTTGCTCTAAGTGGCGAATAACTGGAGAGACCTATGTCCAGCAGTGGACTGCAATACGCTGTTGATGATGTTCATGAACAAGGGCTTTTTTGTTTGGTCGGGAATCCCTTAACACATACACCAGGACCCTGGGAACAGGATACATGGGCTATTAGATAGAGCTCACTCCTATCCAGGCGATCTTATAATAGCGTGACCGTGTGGTTTTCGAACTTAGAATAGGACCACTCCATCTCATCTTGTGGGTGTAGTAGAAGATGATTAAGGGAATATAGGAACAAATAAAACCTACTGCGGTCACCAGCCCGCCTGCCAAGCTTGGAGACTAAGGCAAATCCCCCCAAAATTATTTAATGAAAGAAATTAAAAATTCTTAGTTATAACTTTAAAAAGTTAATTTAGTTTTTTTTTCTCTCTTCTGCTGCTCTGCGGCTGCAGTAAATGTATTGTAACCGCTATCTTTATTTAACAAGATAACAAAAGGGTTATTCAATTCAGATCCGCCTGCCAAGAAACCTTTGTAGCGTCACCGCTCCCTCGGATCCTAATTCACCAAAGAGGGAAGCTAGTTAAGCATTCCTCAACTACTTAAGGCTTCTAGGCACGTCTGCACCTAAATCTTGATTGCATTTGTCTAAATATAGAGTGTATCGATTCGTAAATAGGATGTTCTTCTTTTTTGTCGACAATGACCTGACCTGACCTTCGTTCTGATTAGTCTAAGTTTTAGAAATTTATTAAATCTTTCCATTTTCCAATAATATAGTTTATCGTATTACTCAAAATCGTAGCGAAATACTAATCGGTTTCCCGATAAGTGGTTAATTTATATATTAGATTGTTTTTCACAAAATACTTTTACAGAATGGTAAATCAATGAAAGGGCCACGCTGTCGCAATATTTCGTGGTGTGGCACAGGGGTCTGACGCAGAAAGAGCACTTCTCAAAATAAGCACTCACCTAAAAATGTAAAATTCGCAGAATGTGCATTTCTCCAAAAGAGCACTTCTCATAATGTGCATTTCTCAAAATGAGCATTTTGCAAAATGCGCACTTCGCAAAATGTGCACTTTCCTAGGATATGACTAAAACGTCCTTTCAACTAAACTTCCAACGTTATAGTTTTTAAGAAGTTAATATAGAGAAAATGTATGTTTATTGTCGTATAAAAAAGAAGAACGATTCAAATAACGACAGCATATAATGTGTTCATCGAGCGCGATAACGATGCGGGCACATCTGGCCTATTGGATCCATCGGCGCGATTGTTACACCCACGCTGGGAATGGGCCTGAAAGCTGAGACGCAGTACGATTAAACACGAGCGTTTATACGAGCGACAAAACAAAGATGACCACAAGACAAAACGATTAGACCGTACAAGGCCGTAGCGACGTTTAAAATAAAAGAGCCTCATCATCAGCCTAACGCAGTCCACAGCTGGACATAGGCTTCTACAGTTGTTCGCCACTTTGGTCAAATATCTGGAGGCTCTTCCCATAATCGCCACCCTGGGCAAGCGGGTTGTCGATCGCAGAGCGTAGCTTCTTATTCTAGCGACGCCGACGGTCTGTGGTGTTTAGCTACGCCGTCAAACGTGATGTTTATACCGCCATAATTAAGTTGGTTGCCAGCAGGATGCACCACGGGCATGTGAGGGTGGCTTGGAGCAAAATATGACAGACAAAGCAGCTGTGACTCACAATTGCTGGTATTGCTAATGTCCATGAGTGGGCGGTTACTGCTTGAAATCAACAGCCCATGTCCGTTTGACACCAACAGCAATAAAAAAAAGATAAATTATAGTGTCTGAGCTGCGGTTCCTTCTGTCAAGTGTTTCAAAAGGTAATAAAGTAAATTGCCTTAAAAGGTAAAATGATAAAGAAAGCAGATAAATAGTGATTATTAGGTAGGTATTATTAGGTTACAACCTTTTTATATCAACGGCTCATTATAAAATAACAAATTATCCTAATTTTTGCCTTCAGAAAAAATGTGTACTCATTTAATTTTCAATTAGACGTTGCTTCACTTTGAGTTAAAACTTTTTCTTTGATCCTAAACGCATTTCAAAAGCAAAATGTAATAAAAAGTTTAATTAGAAATCAATGAGATGTCGGACTACGAGTATACTTATAATGGCTATATGGTTCGATACGATTCAAATAGTCAAATGCCTTCTCACTGAGAATATTATTTGTCCTAAATACGTGAATTTGCGTCTCAAACGGTGAGAATACTTAGAGCCAATAGTGATGGGATGAAGGGGACATTTAAAACTGTCGAGATTTTAATTATTTCAAAATACTACTCCAAATATCTTTTTTCATATACGAATAGACTTGAAACAATCACTTATAAATCGTCCTATTACAATCAAAAATTACCCTACCCTAGTGACCTTCAAGCCCGTTTACCCTCTCTATCATAAAAAAAGTTCTCGAAAAATCTATAAAGAATATAGGCCTATACTCGCAGTATGTCACATATCTGTCTATACATGTGACATATCTATGTCCGAAAAACATCCGGCCATTAAGAATCAAACACGGAACTTTGATGTGCTATCATAAAATCTACGAGAACGATTCCACAAAACGCCATCTAAATAAGACGGTACAACAAGTACAAATTACTCGTACAATCGTGAATAGCGAACGCACCCCGAATATCTGGCTGAAATGCCGAACGCCGATTAAATTCTTATTCACATAATCGGTCATTTATTGGGAGGCCCGGCATTATCGATATTTGGTAAGGCACCGGACTGCGGGTCTGGTGTGAGGTTCTATTTAAAGGATCCCCTTGAATAACCCTCCTTGCCCCCCCACCGTCACAGTGCCGTGAAAGGATCCCGCACCGAAACTTAGACAATTCATTTGCGTCGTAGAGAGTTCCACTTGTTTCGTGCAAATTGACGTTAAAGAGTTAAAGCTTTACTTTTATCGCAATAAGGCTTTTCGGCGAGAAGTTTCTTGGGCGGATTATTCTTTGAGTTATTTTCTAGTGGTCAAAGTAGCTTTGCCGGCCGTTAGCTAAGGGCGATTTGGAGGCTTAGATGCCATCTTTAGGCGTTAGCTAAAAGGGCGCTAACCCTCATGGAGTCAATTTAGAAGTTTTGATGCCTTAAGATGTAGTTAATGACTGCTTCGTTTGGTCTAGTAGTCGCAGGTACCACCTGACAATCGAGAGGCAGAAAAATAATAGATTAACTGTAAGCATTATGTTACAGTTCACAATCTTGTCAACAGTTTTTTTTATTGTAGCTCGACATAATGGCTTCCCTACGCCTGATGGAAAGCGAAAAAGAAGCCCAAGTCGCTGTGACAACGGGCAAGCCACTGGTCAGTTGCCTGTCAGTTGCCACCGCCATAGCAGCCCAACCCTAACCCCCTAAAAGTTTACAATCTCGCGAGATAGATCTTACAGTATTTACAATTTTAGGGAGACATATTTGCCACGGTCTAAATTGCCTATGCAAGTTTGAAATAATAAACTTTGTCAAAGCTCATTTTATTCCGTGACCTACATCAGTCACTCAGGTCCTTTCAATTACGCGAAACTCCCAGCTGAAGAAATAAAAATGCGTCGGTACCTACAACTCTCCTGCACGAATCCCCCCCCCCCCCCCCCTGAGGTACGGCGTTGAAAGTTCCCGCATAAACTTCGACCAATTAATTTTCGATTAGCCACTTTGAAGTACTAATACCGACAGGTGCTTTTGAATATATATTTTTTATAGTCGACATAATGGCTTCCCTACGCCTGATGGAAAGCGAAAGAGAAGCCCAAGTTGCTGTTAGACACAAATAACTGATCAGTTACCTGTCAGTTGCCACTGCCATACCGGCCTAACATTAACCCCTCACAAGCGTTGTTTTTTTTTATATAAGCTCGACATAATGGCTTCCCTACGCCTGATGGAAAGCGAGGTGAAGTCTAAGTCGCTGTGACAACGGGCAAGTAACCGATTAGTTACCTGTCAGTTGCCACCGCCATACCTGGGCAGGCGGGTTGGCGACCGCAGGGCGTAGCTTCTCGCTCCTGTGACGCTGCTGCCCGTCATCAGCCTGTGGTATTTGGCTACGCCATCAATCGAGATGGTTACACCGCCACCAGTCGGTGAGAAGAAAATATAAGCGAAGAAAATCCAAATCATAAAATCAGTGCAAAGGAAATGCACAAAAGATTCCTAAATGGTTTGTTTCGAGTTCAAAACATCAATACAATTACCGAAATGTATGATTTCGAGGCTAATTAACCCCTATGGTTGCCTTTGGGGATTAATTACCATAAGTCCCTAAAGGTAGTTACATATGTTTTGAGCTTATAATTTATGAGCATCTATCCTCTTAACTCTATGTCATTGTGTGTAGCAATAAACTTCTTCATGGGTAACAACCAATGGGTAACAGCCAATGGTGGAAAAAGAAGAAAGGTGACGGAAACATTCACAAAATGGTATCGCAACATTCAAACTAGCTTATGATCCCTTGGCAAAGAAGTAAGGATTTCAAATCAAATGCAAGACACAATGACAATGTTCTTCAACGGACATTTTTGTCATAAATCGGAGTCTGAATGTTGTGATTTAACTACAAGTTTAACACAAGTGCTTAAGTTACTAGTAAAAATCTAGTAGGTATTCTTCTTGTAATATTTTTATTATTGGACAGTCCTACTACTAAGTACGCATACTTTCAAATGCGAGAAGGTACAGACCTACATTAATACATTCGGTTAAGTATTCTGATGATAAACATTCTCGATTACTCTCCCTTCTTTAACAAAGTACGACTGAAATCGGTAAACTAGTTCCCAAGGGTAACTCTTTTTATACAGAGTCGACCAAACCGCCGCGGTTTCATCAGTCAATAATAAACAGGAGTATTCCTAATATAGACATCATCGTACCAATCTATTTGCGTCGCTAAAAGAACTATACTTAGCGCTCTACGGCCGTACCGTAACATTTCCGCGGCAAGGGGGATAAATTTACGATTTCTGCATACACTGCTACTCCCCCCGGCCGGCTGGGGGGTCGTACCGTGACGTCAGGAGCGGAGGAGGGGGTTCTATTCTTGTACGCGCGTGGGAGTCACATTGTAGGGTTGTCAATTATTCAACTATTATTGTTGTCGTCCGTTTTGTGAGACTTTTTCTATTGTGCTCGTACTTGTTTCAGTGAATACAGATAGGGGCATTTTTGCTGTCGTTTGATAGCAGGCGTTTAGGTACCTATCCTACTAATATTATAAATGCGAAAGTTTGTTGAGATGGATAGATGGATGGATGTTTGTTCCTCTTTCACGCATTAATTACTGAACGGATTTTAATGAAACTTTACAGTAATATAGCTTATACATTGGAATAAAATATAGGCTATGTTTTAAACAAATATTCACGCGGGCAAAGCCGCGGGCAGCAGCTAGTAATAATATAAAAATTGTCCGTGTCTCATATGAGTAGACATTAATTTCATACTTGGTTTGATTGTTTTTTGAATAGATTGTACCGGATATGCCTATACCAAACAACCAGTTTTGATATCGATATAGAAGGCAAGCACTACCAAGTTAATGTAGGCGTTTTTGCTTAAAAACACCGTAGATACGAAGGTTCCGATTATATTCGGGTTGCGATTTAAGCCTAGGTGACTGAGTGCTTTAGGCGTTCTATTATTGGGATCGCCTCTTGTGATCCTCCATCAAGCGAATGGGAGTCAAAAAGCTGGTCCTCCAAAATACAAAGAAGGAAAAGTTTGAGACATTAATTTTCTCCATCATTATCATCAGCTCACATCAGTCCACTGCTGGAAATAGGCCTCTCTCAATGCTCGCCACTTCGATCGGTCCCGGGCCTCTCGCATCCAGCATCATCCTTTTAATTTTCATTGTAATACTAATTTATTAACCTCTATTGAAATCGGCAACCCTACTTCATCTCCGCTTTACGTACCAAGCACAGTGGTTAAGTGGTTGCAGGAGGCCTAATAGACAAAGTTGAGTTCTGCCCCCCAAAGGTACGTACTTAGGTACTTAGCACTGTGTACACAGTAAGACAAACATATCAAGATATTTAATTTACAAAGCCTACGTGGGCGGGCGCTAAGCTTCGTACCTGAGGTTAGTTTGGAAATTTTAGATCAATACCAGTATACCTAGGAATTACTACAAGTATGTATACTTAGGGATGTAAGCAGGCCCGCCGCTAGCGGTTTGAACGCCGGTGTGCAATTCCTATCGTGCCGCCCCTATCTAACTACAAAACCTAGGTGTTTATAAAAATGTGAAAAAAAATGCTGTACAGTGAAAAACTATGTTATATTAAGTTATTTTATACAAGATAGATACACTAATACGACATTAAATGAAAAAATGAAGGCAAGAAAGGTGCAGTTTATACATATTATGTAGGTAGGTATAGGTATTAAGTTATTTTACAGAAACTGCACCTTTCTTGCCTTCATGTTGGCAAAATCAGCTATAATTTTTTTGGTGTCTAGTCTATCTAGAATCTCATGTTCAATTGAAATTATTGCTAAATTACTTAGTCTTTGCTGGCGCATAGTTGATCTCAAATAGTATTTTATTATTTTTAACTTTGAAAATGACCTTTCACTGGATGCAACTGAAACCGGCAATGTAAGGTAGTATCCTTAGTGCTATTGCTGTATTCGCAAATGTTGACATTAATTCATTAGCAAAAATGTATTGCAATAGGGTTTGTGGATCATTAGACTGGTTTTCAGTTAAATGCAACCTTAAAAGCATTGATTTAATTAAACATATCTATACCGTCAATATCTGCGTCACTACTCGAACTATCTTTTAGCTTCACATTCAAATCTTTACAATGTTTCATTAAATCATCTTTGAAGTAACTAAACAAGTTATTATTGGTGAAAAAGCCAAAAAAAGTCGGTAAAAGTTTCCAACTCATCGAATCTACGTTTTAAAGAAGTTATGGTTTGGTTCAGGATCCTAAAAAAGCATCTACCTTGTATTTTGTTTTAGGGTCTGGTAAGACTTCATCACTCTGGTTATACTGAAATTGAGTTGATTTTCTTCGTGGACGAACGGTATCTATAGGCGGAAAATCTGCATCTACATTAAGTTCCCGAGCCTTTAAGTTATTTTTATAGTCACACTTCGCACAAAAATATACAGAATATTATTAATTTTAAGTACCCTGGACCGTTTCCGAATCTCACATTAGATCTATAACAAAATAATTGAAGTTTGTTGTTCACTCACATCACTTTTGCATTTGAGTCAAATAAATAAAAACAAAGAAATGAGAATATAGTTTTAAGAGGATTTCCCCACGAGAGCAATTAAAAAGCGACGACCAACGGTTTCGTCAATCTTGTGACCTCCGTCGTGAAAAAATTAAAAAGCGTCAACCAAACTTAAACCAACAACATTAGTTCTTTCGCCTGTATCCATTAGCAGGCAACAAACTTTAGCGCACACCAAATTAAGAAATCTCCGAAACCTATATATAATATTAGAAAAATTCAGCATTTATAATCATTAAAAAAAAAAAGAGGATTTCCCCTGATATCTGTGGGATTTCCCTATTTCGCATAGAGCACGATAAGGATTAACTTTGTTCTCATGAATTTCAATAGATGGCGCTATGTAATGCTACGATATAAAAGAAATATTTGGGCGCCGTTCATCATATTATTTTTATAAGGATAATCTTTTTAGTATTGTGAGGTGACAATGTCTGAATTTTAGTCGATGATTGTCTGATTTGCCGCCCCCCTGAATGCGCCGCCCGCGTGCATTGCACGCCTTGCACGCCCGCTTACGGCGGGCCTGGATGTAAGGAAGCGACCCTTCGTCTTTTCGCTCCAAGCCACTGACTCCACCCGTGGTGCATGCTGTATAATAGACGAGGCAACCTAATGGTGGCGCCATAACTGTTCCCGAATGGGCACTCTTTTTTGATATTTATCTATGTTTTTATATTTTCTTTTTGTTATTGCTTTTGTATTGTTTTATAAACTTGACTGTTATTTTACAACGCAAGTAATACAGTCTTAAAACGATATGGACGGCGTTTTATTTTAACCTAAGCGCACAATCTAAATATATATAACTCAAAGGTTATCTAGTGGCCATAGTGATCTATCAACGCACAGCCCAAACCACAGGACGGATCGAGCAGAAATTTGGCATGCAGGTAGATGTTATGACGTAGACATTCGCTAAGAAAGGATTTTGAGAAATTTTACTCCCAACGGGATAAAATAGGGGATGAAACCCTTAATCCACGCGGACGAAGTCGCGGGCACAGCTAGTCGTCTATAATAACCATCAAGTTTGAACACCACAGGCTGATGACGTGCAGCAGCGTCGCCGGAGAGAAAAGCTACGCCCTACGATCGCCAACCCGCCTGCCCAGCGTGGCGATTATGAGTATAACCTACAGGTGTTTGGCTAAAGTGGCGAACAACTGGAGAGGTCCATATCCAGCAGTGGACGATTTGGCGATAGACCGATGATAATGATGACCGAAGGCGAAACGAGGGCGGTTCGCTAGTTTAAGATAAGAATAGCGTGGCAATAAGATTAAAAAGGCCCTGCTTAGCAATTAAATTTAGCCCATGCAAAACAAACTTTCTATAAATATATCTAATATTCGCAAAATTTAATTAAACTATACTATCTCGAAGTATTTGTACATTGTAAGAGGGTATTAAGAGAGTGCCTCGTAGCTAATTACGTATGCTCTGAGAAGCTTCCCAAAAGTGCGAGCTTGCTACCTCGTCTCGAATATTCATACATTTGCAAAGTTTTCAAGTAAGTTTTCAAGAACCTATAAAGGAAGTGTGAAGAAGCTACGGGTGACATAGCAATGGTAAAAGAAATTAGTTGTCCAATAACTGTATTTGATGGGTGAGCGCATTCCATATTATACTACGATATCGCTTACGGCTATATGCTGAGTGAGGCCCTCTTACTCTGGACGTCGCAGCAACGCCATGTCCGGTCTTTGATTTTGAGTACTTTTTGATTGTTTTATTATTATTCTTTTCTTTTTTGTGTATTTTATTTTCTATTATGTTTTGTCGATGTGTTGTTGTGATGTCCTTGTTTCTTATTTCTTCTTACCATCAGGCGAATCGCGCAAATCGCTAGCTGCCATCTCCTAAGTTACAAGAAAACAAGCTTTTAAGCATGTTCGCACATTTTTCGCAACAAACACCGCGATTCCTCTCATATAAAATATCTAAGACGACGTTTTGATCCGCTCATTTCAAATAAAGCTCTGTGACCTCCAGGTAAGGTTGAAGTTAGTATGAGCAGCGCTTTTGTCTCGTTCCAATGTCTACGCTCCAACATATTTTAATATTCAAAGCGTAGACAGCTTATTCATTTCATTCTTTCACCGTCCCTTATTCAATGCTTTCTGCAAAGGAGCCCGTTTGCCCACAATTATTACGAGTGACGTGGTATCATTTAGAATAAGTCGCTTTATATTTAATAATTTATTAAATTTTGTTAACCGATACACTTTCAGTTTGTTGAAATAGGTAAATATAGTCTTCAAAACATCGCATATGCTCTGCCGACACTTTAAAAACCTTATCAGCCTATAGCAGTGCACTGCTTGCCATAGGGCTCTTCAGTTGTTTGCTCCTTTCGGCAAATACCTGGAGACTCTTTACCTATGGGATGTAAGGGAGCGGCCTATCACCATTTCGCTCCAAGCCAACCTCTCCTACCCGTGGTGCATCCTGCCGAATAACAAACGAGGCGCTGGCAACCGACTGGTGGCGGTATAACCATCACAATTGAAGGCAGTAGCTAAACACCACAGGCAGCCGGTTTCACCAGAGCGGGGAGCCACCAGCCGGTTACGAGAACCTCGTTTGTTGTTCAACAGAATGCACCACGAGCAGGTGAGGGTGGCTTGAAGCGAAAAGATGATTGGTCGCTCCCTTACATCCCATAAAAATCTATTTACTATTGATGTAATATGTAGGTATGCCTTGCAGCGAATAAATTAGTTTTATTTCTTCTTTAAATACATACTTTCTTTGACTGGTCCGATGGCTTATTTATTAGTGCCTCTGCCTTCTGATCCAAGGGACGTAGGTTCGATCGCCGCACAGTACAAACATTATGTGTTATTTAAAAAAAGTATAGTAAGTTTATCAGTTGCCTAGCACCCATAGTAGGTACAAGCTTCGGCTTAGTTTGGGGCTAGATAGCGATGTGTGTGGCATGTCTTGGGTTATTTATTTATTTCTTTCTTTTTAGTCGCTAATCCAGTGACTCGCAGGTCAGACTTGTGCTTTAATCCCTCGCTCCGGTTGACCTTTCACCTTTCGACGGCAGTTAAACGCGAATTTGGAGCGGAGCCGAGCAAACAGACCTTTTTGTAAGAACCCTTTGTTTCGCTCATTGGAAACGTGGAGTGTTTATATTAACATGGGTCAACAATAAAATCTAATTTTAATTATAACTTAGATTAATGAGTCACGTGCAACATTTATTATAGATAGATCATCATCATCATCATCATCAGCCTATTGCAGTCCACTGCTGGGCACTAGGGGACTGTAATTTCAATAATTTGGGCAAACATCTCGAGGCTTTGCCCATAACCGCCATGCTAGGCAGGCGAGTTGGCAATCGCAGGGCGTAGTTCCTCGCTCCGGTGACATCGTCCTGTGGTATTTAGTTACGACTTTAACCGTGATGGTTATACCGCCAACAGTCGGTAGCCAGAGCTTGGAGCGAAAAGATGATAAAACGCTTTTTTATATTTTTCTATATGCCCGCCAATAACTATGTTTAAATGCTAACAAACTTTTTTTTAAAGCTATTTTTCAGACCACAATCAGGTAAGTACATCGTGCCTTCAATGTTCCCTCTTCATACAACATAAAAATAACACCAAAGTCAAAGTCCAACGACGGCCATCCATTTTAATCAGTCGGGATAAAAAGTTGTCCGATAGAGGCGAATTATGGAGCCGAGGAGTTTAAATTAAGTTGCGTTGAGCCCGCCTGATTGGAGATTTTTACTAACTCGAGAGAGCAGCCGAATGCTAAGTGAGGTTTAGTAGCTAACTTTCAGTACTTGTCGAAAACTGGGACTTTAAAAAAAACTGGTGTATCGCTACGTAACTGGGTGGCTTGAAGCGAAAAGGTGATTGCTCGCTCCCTTACATCCCATAAAAACCTATTTACTATTGATGTAATATGTAGGTATGCCTTGCAACAAATATATTAGTATTCTTTCTTCTTATTTCTTTCTTTGACTGGTCCGATGGCTCATTTGTTAGTGACCTCTACCTTCTCCATACCAGATCCAAGGGACGTGGGTTTGATCGCCGCACAGTAAAAATATTATATATTTATTTTTAAAAAAGTATAGTAAGTTTATCAGTTGCCTAGCACCCATATGTACAAGCTTCGGCTTAGTTTGGGCCGCCAGACTGATTGGAGATTTTCACTAACTCGAGAGAGCAGCGGAATGCTAAGTGAGGTTTAGTAGCTAACTTTCAGTACTTTTCGAACACTGGGACTTTAAAATCGTGTATCGCTACGTAACGACTACGAAGTAGACTTTGTGGTCGTTAGTAGCCATTTATAAAAGCAGAGACGCAGGCAACAATAGCTAGTGTAGTAGGTAAGCAATGCTATGCTACTTCGTCCGCGTGGAATATCTCATCATAGTATTCAGCTACGCCTTCAATTGTGATGGTTTTACCGCCACCAGTTGGTTGCCAGCGCTTCGTTTGTTATTCGGCAGGATGCATCACGGGCAGGTGAGGTTGGCTTGGAGCGAAAAGATGATAGGCCACTCCCTTACATCCATGCATGTGTGTACAAACGTTATCAATTCTCGCTGAAACATCACTAGGGCTTAAAACTAAGCTTTATTACATGTCGGGATAAGGCAATATTTTTGCTAAACATTGAGACATAAGAGGACAGACACAAAGCTAGCTACTAAGGGACGGGATTAAAGTTACGGTTAATAATACATATGCGGATTACTTTACCTATTTCGATTCATGTTCTTTTGTTTAATATAATATTAACTACAAATAAGTACATACCTAGGTAAATTATTTAATCTTAAGTAAAATATACTACCTCTATCTGAAGGCTGTCTGGAAGAGATCGCTACTAGCGATAAAACGTAAATTGTACTTTATTTAATTTTTTGTAAACGCTCAGCGCCTGCCCCGCGTGGCGATTATGGGTAAAGCCTTCAGGTGTTTGCCCAAAGTGGAGAACAACTTGAGAGGATTATCTCCAACAGTGGACAACGATATGTTGATGATGATGACGATGTTTGTATTATGTGTTTTGTCGGTGTGTTGTGCTTTATTATTTTTAAAGTTTACCCCGGGATGGAATCCACGATTCCCGTTACAGAATACAAAATAACCAGCGAACGAACCAATAAGCCAGACAATAAAAGCTATCGATCCCCAATATTTATATTTCCATATAAATCACCTCCATTGGAAATCCTGTATGCAACCCTAACGAGATTTCATATATGCATGAAATCCGATTAAATTCAAAATATGACTAAAAGTATCCACCGACAAAATGTTTCCACGCTATCCATTAAGGCACAGCGGATACATTTTACTTTTAATTGATTATATAAGCGAAAAAAAAAACTGTATCGAGTTCCATGTGCGCCGTAAATTCTCGAAAAATAACCGTTTTTTATATAAGTAAATGGGTAGTGTTGCCAAATGAAATTAAGATGATAAGACAAATATGATCATTAAAAAATACAATAGGCCGATTACCCTGCGATCGCCAACCCGCCTGCCCAGCCTGGCTATTATGGGCAATTCCTTTGATGAAAGTGGCGAACGTTCAGAGAGGTCTATGTCCAGCAGTGGACTGATAGAGGGTGATGATGAATGGGTAGCGCTTTTTAGCAACTCCGGTAAAGATTTCTATAGTTAATCCGTTCGTACTATGAATGTAGAGGCAAATCACCATCATTGCACATACTAAAAGATATTTTATTAATGTGAACATTCTTACAGCCATGTCAAAAAACAAAATAGAAGTCAAAATGTATTTAAAATACTTTTTCTCATTCAATAAGGTTTATATACTCATCAACATCCGATTCCATTTCGCTACCTTCCCATCAAACCGTATTACAAACAAAACCGTTTGAAAGTCTCGAAAACAATACATCTCAGAGCAAGATGGCGGATGATAAAAAATGACGCAAAAACGATTCCACTTCCTGTCTCCGGCAGAGCTCGAGCTTTCACAATTAGCTAAAAAGCTCCGCGGAGCTTATCTCGCACCTGGGCAAAGCCACGTTTAGACTGTGATTTCAGATAAGTTTTATTTGTTTAAAATAGTTTTTTCTCTTATTTAAACCTAAATAAGAGAGGCGAAGTACATACATATGTATAATATGTATTTATTTACAAAAAAAGTTTATAAGTAAGTTTATCAGTTGTCTAGTACCCATAGTACAAGCTTCGGCTTAGTTTGGGGCTAGGTGGCGATGAGTGGCCCAGCGTGGCATGTCTTAGGTTATTTATTATATTTTCTAGTGCAAACACTTCACAATGTCTAAATTATTTGGGTTAATTTAACGTGTAATTAAATTAAACATGAATTCCATGTTATGTGTGTACTTTGCGATCAATAAACTGGTTTTCTTTCTTTCTTTGAATAACTAAAACTGAAAAACCATGACTCAATCATCGCCTACACCTCATAAACGGCTGAACCGATTTTGATACATACACAAGAACAGGCTCGATAAATGTCTTTTCAAACAAACATGAAATCAAGTTACCTACTCGAATGTTTTATGAAGAAATTAAATAAAAAAGTAACAAATATGGTTCACATGAATGAATTTTTATTTTATTTTATTTTTATGCGAGAGGCGGCAGACGAGCAAGTGTGATGCCTGATGGTAAGCAGTCGACACCGCCCATGGACAGTCGCAACAAATGAATCGCATGAATTATCTTATAGAAGATAATTCATGCGATTCATTTGTAAAGAAGAAGTAATCTTTTGGTTATATTACACAGATTACACTGTATAAATGCTTTAGGGGTATTGTTTAACATACCAACACATAATAATTTGCATGTGAATGCTCATACTCATTTTTCTTTCAGCTACATTACGCTTCACTGTAATATTTCGTGATATTTTCCGGTGGAAAGGTCGGAGTGATTCAGAACATTTGTAACTGCACGTTTTATATTAATAAAACATATAAATGACATGCCTGACAGAGTGTATAGCAGAAAATATGAGCACCGGTAACGGTAGAAACTGCTTTATGTACGAGAGTTTGCGGATTTAATATGTTTTAATGTCTTTATTAAGGGATGTAAGGGAGCGGCATATCATCTTTTAGCTCCAAGCCAACCACACCTGCTCGTGGTGCATCCTTCCGAATACCGACTGGTGGCGGTATAACCATTATAATTGAAGGCGTAGCTAAATACCACACGGCAGCAGCGTCAACGGAGCGAGAAGCTTCGCCCTGCGATCGCCAACCCGCCTGACCAATGTGGCGATTATGGGTATATCCTACAGATGTTTGCACTGAGTGGCGAATAACTGGAGAGGCTTATGTCCAGCAGTGGACTGCAATGGAAGGCTGGGACGATGATGATGAATATGTATTTATTTACAAAATAGAAGTATCTAAGTAAGTTTATCAGTTGTCTAGTGCCCATAGTACTAGCTTCGGCTTAGTTTGGGGCTAGATGGCGCTGTGTGGCCCAGCGTGGCATGTCTTGGGTTATTTATTTATTATTATTATATTATAATGGCTTCACTTCACCTGATGGAAAGCGAAAGAGAAGCGCAAGTCGCTGTGACAACGGGCAATTAACTGGTCAGTCACCTGTCCAACGCCCAACGCCAACCCCCCACGAGCTCCGGAAGCCCTACTCACCGGCAGGAACACGACCCGGAGGTCATTTGGCTGCGGTATTCTATAGGGTGGAGGTCCTTCCCCGGACGAGCAGCTCAATTCGAGCGAAGATTCGCTAAGCCCTACCTCTTTCAAAAATGTGTGGCCCAGCGTGGCAGGTCTTGGGGTATTTATTTATTTAAATGTGTCTTGTCAAGTCTTAATTGTTTTAGGAGGGCATTTTTACGTAACGAGTGATTGGCGTATCGCGAACGTGCATCTATACATACAATAGCTCTGTGCATACCTGACGTAGCGTGTAAATGTTTGAAGTGACAGGGTCACGACCCTTTGCATTTAGGGACGGATTGAAGGCATCAACATGTTGTAATACACAAACTACTATGGTATATCTTAACTAATATTATAAAGCTGAAGAGTTTGTTTGTTTGTTTGTTTGAACGCGCTAATCTCAGGAACTACTGGCCCGAATTGAAAAATTCTTTTTGTGTTGAATAGACCATTTATCGAGGAAGGCTTTACGCTATATAACATCACGCTGCAACTATTAGGAGCGAAGAAATAATGGAAAATGTAAAAAAAAAACGGGAAGAAACATAACTATTCCACGCGGACGAAGTCGCGAGCACAGCTAGTCAGGAATATACACTGGTACTAGGTATATCAGGAAATCGATGACATATTATCTACATGTGTGCAAGTTGAGCTTATATAGTAACATCATCATCATCAGCCTATTACAGTCCACTGCTAGACATAGGCCTCTCCAGTTGTTCGCCACCTAGGGCAAACGTCTGGAGGATACACCCAAAATCGCCACGCTGGTCCGGCGGGTTGGCGGTCGTAGGTCGTAGCTTCTCGCTCCGGTGACGCTGCTGCCCGTCATCGGTCTGTGCTACTTAACAATATATATAACTTGGCTGACACGCCCTCGCGTCTCATGATAAAACTACTATGATGCAAAAGAAAGCAATAAAATAGATCGACCGAGGTTCCCGTGCAAAGTGTCTTGGTTCTTTTTAAGCGATGCTAAAACGAAGCTGTCATCATGTAATGTTTAACATAAACAGGCTCCGATCTTTCCAGTCACATTGGTTTGATATCATCTATGCTCGTCTAACCATAAATCATTCATAACATGAACGCGTCCTAACCTCTTTCCTATTGTGAACCATCGGAGGGCTTTCAAAGAATTATTTTTAACTATTTTTAGGGTTCCGTAGCCAAAATGGCAAAAACGGGACCCTTATAGATTCGTCATGTCTGTCTGTCTGTCTGTCTGTCTGTCTGTCTGTCTGTCTGTCTGTCTGTCCGTCCGTATGTCACAGCCAGTTTATTCCGAAACTATAAGAGCTATATTATTGAAATTTGGTACGTAGATGTATTCTGTAAACCGCATTAAGATGTGAAAATAAAATCAGAAAAAAATCTAAAACTTTTAGGGTTCCCCATACATAGAACTGAAACTCAAAAAATTTTTTTTCATCAAACCTATACGTGTGGGGTATCTATGAATAGGTATTTGAAAATGATGTTGAGGTTTTTAACAACATTTTTTTCTAAACTGAATAGTTTGCGCGAGAGACTCTTCCAAAGTCGTAAAATGAGTGTCCCCCCCCCCGTAACTTCTAAAATATGGGCATGATAAAACTGAAAAAAATATATGATGTGTATTACTATGAAAACTACTAACGAAATTTGGTTTGAATGAAATCTAGACAGTAGTTTTTTTTTAAACGTCATAAATCAAATTACCTAATTTTTTCATTCAATCAGTGGTACGGAACCCTACGTGCGCGAGTCCAACTCGCACTTGGCCGGTTTTTAATATTTCAGAGTGCCATTTACGTTACCGTTCGCAGTTCAAGTTAATCAAGTAATAGTTTCATTTACGACGGCTTTTTTCTCTTAAATTTTTATGAAAAGAGTCCCCATTCTGAAATTTACAAGATGATTCAGTCTATAATAAACCTATAGAGTACGGGCGTAGTTTTCGCTTTTCGTTCGCTCCGGTGAAGCTTCTGCCCGTTATAGGCCAATGGTATTTACAACAAACGTTACTATGTGTCGCGCTAACGCATAGGTACCCAAAAACCTATAGGATTTTGGGCTCTGTGCGTCTGTCGCATAGTAACGTTTATGAATACGGCCGTTTGTTACATTTCCAATCATGACGGTTATACCGCCAGTCGGTTGCCAGAGCCTCGTTTATTATTCGGCAGTTGCACCACGGGCAGGTGAGGATAGCTTAGAGGGAAAAGATGATAGGTCCTGACATCCCCGTACCTTACGCCCCATAAGATAATAGTATATTTCTAGACAATTCCTAATGTAGCAAACTAATTAGCGAACAATATACTTTAAGCAACAAACGAAGACAGCGGCACACGAAGCGGTTCAAGCACACCGCAGTTGCACTATCTGTTGTGCAGTAAACAAAAGCTCGCCTCTGGTAATCCAATTGCGTTCCGCTCGCTCGCTCGGCCGCTCCGCTCGAGCCGCGGTAACTCGCTCAGAGCGCCTCGGCTCTGATTTAGACAAGGAATGCATTGGCTTTGTTTTACATTTTACTATCTAATTTGATAGCGACTTGGACTCCTTCGCTTTCTATTGGGGCGAGGGGATGCCACTACGCTGTGCAACTATTGAAAAGATGGGGCAGTGATTTGTAGATACTTTTTATCCGTCACCGTACGGATAGCGATAAGACCGCCCAAATTATAATTGTTGTACGATTTAGGCGTAACACCAAAAAGAAGACTTAGACCTAGGCAAAGTATACACTTTATCTAATTCTAAGTAAATTTGTAGGTATGTGCAATAAAGAGTAAGTACCTTCTACCTACCTACATAAACATATCACTACGCAATCTCTGTAGCAAACTAATTGGCCAACTTACTATAGTAACAAACGAAGACGTCGCACACAAAGCGGTTCGAGCACACCGCAGTTGCACAATCTGTTGTGCAGTAAACAAAAGCTCGCGTCCCGGTAATCCAATTGCGTTCCGCTCGGTCGCTCGGCCGCTCCGCTCGAGCCGCGGTTACTCGCTCAGCGCGCCTCGGCTCTGATTTAGACAAGGAATGCATTGGCTTTGTTTTACATTTTACTATCTAATTTGTTAGCGACTTGGACTCCTTTGCTTTCTATCGGGGCGAGGGAACTATGCTGTGCCACTACTGAATAGATAGGGCAGTGATTTGTAGATACTTTTTATCCGTCACCGTACGGATAGCGATAAGACCGCCCAAATTATAATTGTTGTACGATTTAGGCGTTACACCAAAAAGAAGACTTAGACCTAGGCAAAGTATACACTTTATCTAATTCTCAGTAAATTTGTAGGTATGTGCAATAAAGAGTAGGTACCTTCTACCTACCTACATAAAAATATTACTACGCAATCCCTGTAGCAAGTTAATTGGCCAACTTACTATAGTAACAAACGAAGACGTCGCACACAAAGCGGTTCGAGCACACCGCAGTTGCACAATCTGTTGTGCAGTAAACAAAAGCTCGCGTCCCGGTAATCCAATTGCGTTCCGCTCGCTCGCTCGGCCGCTCCGATCGAACCGCGGTGACTCGCTCAGCGCGCCTCGGCTCTGATTTAGACAAGGAATGCATTGGCTTTGTTTTACATTTTACTATTGAATTTGTTAGCGACTTGGGCTTCTTCGCTTTCTATCGGGGCGAGGGGATGCCGCTATGCTGTGCCACTATTAAAAAGATGGGGCAGTGATTTGTACTTTTTATCCGTCATCGCACGGATAGCGATAAGACCGCCTAAATTATAATTGTTGTACGATTTAGCCGTTACACCAAAAAGAAGACTTAGACCTAGGCAAAGTCTACAATTTATCTAATTGTAAGTAAATTTGTAGGTATGTGCAATAAAAAGTAGGTACCTTCTACCTACCAACATAAAAATATTACTATGCAACCCCTGTAGCAAACTAATTGGCCAACTTACTATAGTAACAAACGAAGACGTCGCACACAAAGCGCAGTAATGCACAATCTGTTGTGCAGTAAACAAAAGCTCGCGTCCCGGTAATCCAATTGCGTTCCGCTCGGTCGCTCGGCCGCTCCGCTCGAGCCGCGGTAACTCGCTCAGAGCGCCTCGGCTCTGATTTAGACAAGGAATGCATTGGTTTTGTTGCGTTTTGTTCTACGTTTTACTGTTTAATTTACGTTGTTAGCCGGTTCGCTTGGTAAATGTGTGTAGGTTTTTAAACAGAAACAATTCGATGTAAACGGTTTAACCTTTTGTCCGTGCGGTGATGGATATAGAATACAAACCAGCGCCATTTTAAGTAAGTCATCTGTACGAGTTAACTAAGGGACTTTGTGAAGGGTTTACCTACCTAGCTGGCGTGAACAGAAAACTCAAGGAATGTGATATGACTTTTAAGCTATTTAGATAGATATGTAGATAGATATATAATTCCACAAAATACAAACCTTTACAATTTTAACAAAGTACGGTTAAGTCTCTTTAAAACAACCTTTAGCTTTGTAACTGTCAGCAGAAAAGATATTTTACAAAATTCATCAATACTTGTATCCTTGTGACATAAAATATTTCAATAAGTCCCTTTATTATAAGCGTATTCCCTTCTTTCTACTTCTTTCGTTATTAACCTATGACGTCCCACTGCTGGAAAAAGGTTCTCCCCCAACTGCCTAAACCCAGATCCTACCAATCCTTTGATTGGACCGGATCGTGGCACCGTCGTATATCCTATTGAAAGAAAAATATTTCTTTTTGTATTAGATACACATCAGGTACACAACAAAACATAAAGAGAACGCTTTTATCTTTTCCCCGTACTAGGAAAACTAGATTAATCCCTTCTATATTATTTTATATTATCTAACTTAGATGCCATTGACCTTTCTCTCCCTCGCTGAAAGGGTAAAGCTTCAAACCCTTTAGCGATCAAAACACATTGTTCTGAAGAATTTCAATTCATTCGTTAATTAACTGGATGAAAATGTTTTGTATTGAAATACGAGTGCCTTGTTCACGGTATTTGAGTTAAAATGAAGTACTGTTTTGTTTCGATTGCGTAGTACGCACTTTTGTAGATGGAATTCAAGTAGATTTTATTCTCTTTTATTATGTTAACTAGCGACCCGCCCCGGCTCCGCTCGGATGAAATATGCATATATTATACACAAAAACATCATCATCATCATCATCAGCCTATTGTTATATAATATGTATTTATTTACAAAAAAAAATGTATCCGTTTATCAGTTGTCTAGTACCCATAGTACAAGCTTCGGCTTAGTTTGGGGCTAGGTGGCGCTGTGTGGCCCAGCGTGGCATGTCTTGGGTTATTTATATTTGTCAACCCCACCGCACCCACTGACCAGTGCCACTAAATGTCGCACTTGCAAGCTGTTTACAAGAATCCGGATACACAAACATACACAGCTGCAACCCAAAAACGAGCCTAGTGCACCAACAATAGAGCACGTTTTAGCGGACATCCCGCGAGGTGAGTTAGGTCCTCAGCGCACCGGCTTCACCTGAATGTCAAGGGGAGCTACGCCTCTGCTATTCGAGACAAGTTTTTGTTTATGTTTGATAGATTCGGAAAGTTATACGCACTATCGGTGTCTTAAATGTCACATCGACGACGAAACGGCATCTCGATTTGGTCTGTTGATTTATTTATAGGTATTCTTTGGGGGTGGTTCAACGAGATGCGTGGGCAGTGTGTAAAAAGCTTTCTTTTCACGATATAAAGGGCGTATGTATGTACATTTTTGTAAAAGGACGGCCTTTTTTTATAGTAGCTCGACATAATGGCCTCCCTACGCCTGATGGAAATCGAAGGAGAAGCCCAAGGCGCTGTGACAACGGACAAGTAATTTTTTTACCCCCACGAGCTCCGGAAACCCTACTCACCGGCAGAGACACGACCCGGAGGTCATTTGGATGCGGTATTCTATATGTAGAGTGGAGGTCATTCTCTGGACGGGCGGTTCTATTAGAGCGAAGATTCGCTATGCCCTACCTTTTTTGGAGCTAAAAAGGAAGTCGAGTCGCTCTGGTCACAGGCGGGAAAACGGCCCAAAACCTTTCTTATTTACCGTAGTTCAAGCTTTTACAGTAACATATACATTCATCGTAATTACCACAACCACTAGACTTGTACCCAATAACACATAACACAAGTAAACCGACCGCTTGTCTGTCTGTCGCGCCCAACAATTTGTAAACATTTACACTGTATTAGTTTAGTATTGGCCATTATCCTTCACGGCCGGTGGAGTGGCACCTATTACAAATACTGCCAAGATTGTGTGCGATAGTAAATTATAAACCTAGTATTATGTGGTGTTAAGGAATTGGCATACGAGTGTTCTGTCTTTATACGAGTATGTATGTAAAGCCGAGGCTAGGATATAATAGGATTGTTGCCTTAAAAAATGTAATTAGTCCGTCTTTTAGCTTATCTATCTTCTTCTTATTCTATATCTTCTATCTATCTATCTTTCTTCTATCTATACTTACATAAAATTAAATCTGTAGAGAGGTAATATCTGTACATTAAATATTTTTTCAAAATAACTATCAGGGCGTAATTTTAGTGATCGATACTGATGCCAAAATGCAATCACTAAAATGTTTATCTGTCTCATTTGGATTTTAACTTACGTAGGCACAATTATTTTTCATATTCCTGGGCAGATACTAGTATACTTTTCATCAAGCTACAATCAATAGGAGCCGAGCAGTGAAGGGAAGTCTAGGGAAAACGGGTGAAATTTTTATCTGTATGTTTAAAACGCGCATCACTCGAAAACTACTGCATGGAATTAAATGCGCTTTTCAACAATGTATTGCTAGAGGTCTAACTTAAAATTTGGGTACCCTTTTATGTAAATCCGTTATTTTTGAAACCCGATATCCACGCGTGGGACGCCGCTGCACAGCTAGTTGTTAATAAAACTCATCATTCGCAAAAAGCACCGGCGCACGCGCAGTTTTGCCAGTGAACGCTATCGGCCTTAACGCCATAACAGTTTAACGTTGTAAGGGAAATAATTGCTGCAACTAGGGCTATGGGCCGGCCCACAGAGATCAAAGGAACAACGAGATATGGTACGACTAAACCGTTCAACCTTCATTGGAGAAAGAGCAATGTTGTATGTGCAATGTTTCTAATAACTATGAAGCCGCGGCCACACATATGGAGAGACTCCACAAGCGGAGATATTTGCATCAACGTACCGTTTTGCGCCCAATGCACCAATGTGTGTATCGGTACTTTGACACAATGAAGACATTGAGCGCGTTAGTTTTGGGCATTGATCGGATACAAAGCTGAATCCAATGTGTAGCTGCGGCATAAGATTATAAATGACATTGTTAACATTTTATTAACATAATACAGCTACAGTTTGTGTTACTATAGATACTTATATTGACAAGCTCGATGGCTCATTTTGGTAGTGCCCTTTGCTTCTGAGCCAAGAGTTGTGGGTTCGATCCCCGCACAGTACAAACATTTGTGTGCATGAACTTGTCTGTTTTGTATTGGTCTGGGTGTTATCTATGTATAATATGTATTTATTTACAAAAAAAAAAAAGTATCTAAGTAAGTTTATCAGTTGTCTAGTACCCATAGTACAAGCTTCGGCTTAGTTTGGGGCTAGATGGCGATGTGTGGCCCAGCGTGGCATGTCTTGGGATATTTACTTATTATTCTAATATGAACGTGTTTTATTGTTTACGGGCAATTAAGGCAAACCTTTGCATATGACAATTATCCTCGGAGTAGGCCCCATTTACTTAAACTTCATTGCACAAAATGGTACAAAAGGCAAACTTGATGCTAGGGGCATTTTCTAACCAGTACCAGTAACCTTTAGGTCATGCTGAGAGCAGATTTGTGTGCGGTGCGTATGTCGAACAGTGTGTGTTTTGCAGGCTGATGTTGAATGACCCAACATTTGCGCTCTCTAATGCTAACAATGGATGAATGGGGATGTAAGGGAGCGGCCTATGATCTTTTCGCTCCAAGCCAACCTCACGTGCCCCGTGGTGCATCCTGCTGAATAACAAACGAGGCGCTGGTAACCGACTGGTGGCGGTGTGTAACCCATCACAATTGAAGGCGTAGCTACATACCACATACCGATGACGGGCAGCAGCGTCACCGGAGCGAATAGCTACGGCTACGCCCTGCGATCGCCTATCCAGGGTGCAGGTGCCTCAGCGTGGCGATTATGGGTATGTCCTCCAGATGTTTGCCCAAGTGGCGAACAACTGGAGAGGCCTGTGTCCAACAGTGGTCTGCGATAGGCTGATGATGAATGCTAGCAAAACGTAGTGCATAGTAGAACCAAAATCTGTCGCTGTATTATTTCGCCCAAGTGCGAACAAAAAGTCAATTAATGGCTGATAGTTATCAGGCGGTCGCCGCGCCGTTAACCCAAATATGCGGGCCCTTTCAACAGCCACGGCCAACCGCTGTTATCAGCCGGATAGGGCTGCCAGTTTAGCGCCCTTCCAAGGTTGTTCTACCTCTAGCAGGCAACAAACTGTAGCGCAAATCATATTAGAAATTTGCGTATAAAGTATTAGAAAAATTGAGCGTTTATATTGACTAAAAAAATTCATAAAAAAAACCGGCCAAGTGCGAGTGGCACTCGCGCACGTAGTGGATCCATACCACTATACATCTAAAATACGGAAAATAGTGGTAGTAGTGTGAGATACGGACCGACAGACGGTCCAGACATGACGAATCTATATGGGTAGTCTCCGTGTTGAGCCGTTTTTTGCAATTCGGCTACGGAACCCTAAAAAGGTTGGTCTTACTTAGTAAGCTTTTCTGGAGCGGTGACGGTTAAAGAATACAAAACATCATCATCATCAACAGCCTATCGCAGTCCACAGCTGGATATAGATTTGACTGGCCCGATGGCTTATTTGGTAGTGACCTCTGCCTTCTGAGCCAAGGGTTCGATCCCCGCACAGTACAAACATTTGTGTGCATGATCATGTCTTGGTCTGGGGTTGTTTAATATGTTTTTATTTAAAAAAAGAAGTATCTACGTAAGTTTATTCAGTTGCCTAGTACCCATAGTAACAAGCTTCGGCTTAGTTCGGAGCTGTGTGGCGATGCGTGGCCCAGCGTGGCTTGTCTTGGGTTATTTATTAATGAATAAAGGAATGAAGTTAAAGGTAACTTCAGATGAGGGCAGGCAGGTTATTATTGAGAAAGCACTTGGCTAGAATCACACATTATGTTAAAGTGATAATGTTAAATGAGTTAATACAATTTAATACAGATATAATAAGTAGTTAATTGAATCTGGCAACCTTACACACCGCGTGGGCTGCGCAAACGCATAGCAACAATGTAGTTTACAATCTAGCAGTAAAGTGCGGTTTTTATGTAGTATATTGCCGAATAATGAAGTATTCGTGTGTGGAAGGAATTATTGAGTTAAATATTTACGTCCTTGTCCATTCTTTTTGATTTCACACGCTTATGAATAACCGTATTTTTTTTGGAATAATGTTATACAGCAGTGTAATGTCATACTTTATTGTCGGCAATACACACAAATAGTGTAGTGCCCACGGGTAATTTGAAAAAGGTATTGACGGAAAACGAATAGCGAACAAATAATAAAAATGTTTCGCATTAGATCGATTGAAAGTTCTTCTGAAATAAAATCAAATGTTATTTCAAATCTAATCGGTTACGGTTCGGGAGTCACTAAATTCTATTGTCAAAAAAAGAGAATAAACAAATAGAAAAACAAACTATAAATATTAGCTATAGTCGTGTTTTTAGTAAAACCTTAAAAAAAAATTCAATTTACGTAAGAAAACTCGAAATTTAATTTAGGGATGCGCAAGCGCTTAAGCTACTCAATATTGAATCAGAACGGCACGCGATTATTATACAGTTACAATTTATAAGACACAAAACCCACGTAAATCGCAATTATACTTACTACACGTGCAAAAAATAGCCAATCGTATATATATTTTTCGAACAAGCGTGGGCGCCCGCCTGCGTAAGACCTCTAATATGGTAACTGTATCAGTATATCAACCGCATATGGGCATATCAAGGACTCGGCGCAGTGATAGCAGACTGTCCGAAATACATTCGAAATTATTGCATTATACCCAATTAAATAACCATTTGATTTCCATATATGTTGGACTATTAGGCGTCTCAGTCATTGATACAAATTAATGCCGTGAAAATGTTCTGTCGTTTCCTTTTTAGAGATTTTGTTGGTTTTTTCTATACATCTTCTTCTTCTATCTATATCTATATACATATAATAAATATGTAACGAATCGCTGTATGTACATGGAAGATATATGTGAAAAAATATTATGGGAGGCCTTTATTAATGCAATAGTACCCAAAACAATGATTTTTGGAATTTTTGTCTGTTTGTATGTTTGTGCACGCTAATCTCAGAAACCGCTTATCCGATTAAGATGCGGTTTTCACTAATATATTGCTGGAAGCTTCCCTTAACATTTACTTAGTGTTTGTTTCATGTATAATCGGTCCATAAATAAAAAAGTTACGCCGATTTAACTAATCCCGTCGAGCCTGCTGTACGTTTGCGCGGGTATATAAAGCGCGCCGAGATCTGCGCCGCGCCGCTGCCAGCTGCCAGGCACTGGGGGTCATTAAAATATTTAATAAACTGGTTATTTATTTTTTTGTTAAAATAAAGTAAGTTTTGCTTTAGTATAGTCAGTAAATATTAGACCTCAGGCCAAGGCTGCGACAAGACCAGGATCGATCAATGTGACGAAGAATTGGAAAGGCCTAGTCCAGCGGTGGACTGCGAGGGACTGATGATGATGATGATGAATAAACTTGAATGATCGTCGTGGGTTTGGTCTTTAACGTGCATTTACTGTCGAGTGACTTTTCCCATAGACATTACCTTTTTATATGAAGACATCTAGAGCCTATGATACAAGCACGTAATAATTCTCAACGTTCCCAAATAATTTTCAACGTATTTATGATCCCCGCACAGGACAAACATATGTGTGCATGAACATGTCTATTTGTATAGATCTGGATGTGTAATTTTACAAAAAAAAAAACTATCTAAGTTAGTTTATCAATAGGCTATTATGGCTAATGTAATTAGTCCGTCTTTTAGCTTATTCAAAAACTAGCTGTGCCGGCGGCGTCGCACGCGTGGATATCGGGTTTCAAAAATAACGGACTTCCATAAAATACCTATCTATACCTATACCTAAGTTTTAAGTTCGACCTCTAGCAATACATTGGTGAAAACCGTATTCAATTTCATGCAGTAGTTTTTGAGTGATGCGCGTTCAAAAAATTTCTCCCGTTTTCCTAACATTTCCCTTCACTGCTCTGCTCATAGTAATAGTAGCGTGATGAAAAGTACCCTATAACCTGCCCAGGAGTATGAAGAATAATTGTACCAAGTTTCGTTAAAATCCGTTGAGTAGTTTTTGTTTCTATAACGAACATACAGACAGACAGACAGACAGACAGACAGACAAAAATTTTACTGATTGCATTTTTGGCATCAGTATCGATCACTAATCACCCCCTGATAGTTATTTTGAAAATATATTTCATGTACAGAATTGACTTCTCTACAGATTTATTATAAGTATAGATAAAAGACACGTATTTTTTATCTATCTATACTTATAATAAATCTGTAGAGAGGTCAATTCTGTACATAAAATATTTTTCAAAATAACTATCAGGGGGTGATAAGTGATCGATACTGATACCAAAAATGCAATCAGTAAAATTTTTGTCTGTCTGTCTGTCTGTCTGTCTGTCTGTCTGTCTGTCTGTCTGTCTGTATGTTCTTTATAGAAAAAAAAGCTACTGAACAGATTTTGACGAAACTTGGTACAATTATTCTTCATACTCCTGGGCAGGTTATAGGATACTTTTCATCACGCTACAATCAATAGGAGCGGAGCAGTGACGGGAAGTGTTGGGAAAACGCGAGAAATTTAAACCTGTATGTTTGAACGCGCATTACGCGAAAACTACTGCATAGAATTGAATGCGGTTTTCACCAATGTATTGCTAGAGGTCTAAATTAAAACTTAGGCACAAGGTATAGATGGGTATTATATGGAAGTCCGTTATTTTTGAAACCCGATATCCACGCGAGCGACGCCGCTGGCACAGCTAGTATGTAAATAAGACTAAAAATTACAAAGTTATAGCCCGTTGAAATTACGCGTGACGTGACTCGGTGAGGCATTTTTACGGGTGCGAGTGACGTCAAAGACTTCCATTGTTTATCTGAATGAAAAAAGAAAAATACGTGTCTTTTATTTTTGAATAAGCTAAAAGACGGACTAATTACAATTTTAAGCTGTAATAGCCTATTGTCTACTACCCATAGTACAACAAGCTTCGGCTTAGTTTGGGGCTAGATAGCGATGTGTTGTCCAGCGTGACATGTCTTGGGCTGTTTATTTGTTTTATTTACTTGTTATGTTATTGTACCGATAAGTCCGTACTAACAACAATGTTGTATTATAATGTAACCCTGTTTATTGTCATATAAACCGGATGTTTATCACACCTACACTGTGATGTACCGATTTAACTCATTGTATGATAATCACATGATTCACCGGGCTTTCCTAACCTTAAATGATCATGTTTGAGTTTGTTTGATCGCGAGATGATAAACAACATTACGATCCATCATCGCTTTAATGGCAGAGCTCGTCATCATTGAAATTAAGTCATCGGCGTAATGATGGTCATTTAGCGTGACAATCGAGCTTCGTATTGTGATTGGCGATGACGACCTTCGCAAACTAGAGGTTTTGTTGCACAGACGCTATGTAAATATACGCTATAATATAGGATTATGTATGCGCTACATAAAAAACAGAACGCAAAAAAGGAACAGTTCTTTCAGTCGTTCTTTTTGCCAATCGACGAGTGTTAAGAAGATACACCAAATGTCGGAGTATCAGACTCAAGTGGCTTCTGTTCAACTTCTTATCTGCTGCGACTCGACTGCGCCTTATATTCAATCTCCACGTTACCTTCAAAACACAAGGGGAACAAGGAACCTGGCAAAGAGTTACGAGTATATAGGTATGCACTATGAATGTAGAAGCGTAACGCGCTGTGCTAGTCTTTAGAACTTGCACTATATAAGGGTGCTTATTCGTCGTATTATATTATAACCCGACCCAGGACATTATATTGTAACCCATGACATGCCAAACTGGGCCATACAGCGCCATCTAGTTCCAAACCAAGCCGAGGCTTGTACAAAGGATTCGAAGATATTGAAGGAAGAAGAAAACACACGCAACGCGGCAAACATGAGAAAAGCCGAATTTTTTTGTGTGCAAAGGCATTCCTTTGCACACAAAAAAGTTCTCTCATAACATTTTATGTACGGGGAAGCGTGTTGATAGACAAAAAGTGTGCATTCGCAAACGCGTGCGCAGCTCCGGTTGCATGTTGCATAACCAGCGAGAGGTGGCCTCGCCGCGCCCCGCCGAGACACGCCGATATCATTGTGCGATATACATAGCACCGCAGCAGGGCTGCCGTGTAAGGAAGCTGCTGCGATGCAAGGGGGCGACCTATCATCTTTTCGCTCCAAGCCAACCTCACCTGCCCGTGGTGCATCCGAATACAAAACGAGGCGCTGGCAACCGACTGGTGGCGTTATAACCATCACAATTGAAGGCGTAGCTGGCCGATGACGGGCAGCAGCGTCACTGGAGCGAGAAGCTACGCCTTGCGACCGCCAACTCGCCTGGTCAGCGTGGCGATTATGGGTAAAGACTTCCAGATGTTTGTTTGTTGGCGAACAACTGGAGAGGCCTATGTCCAGCTGTGGACTGAAATAGGTTGATGATGATGATGAGGGCTGCTGTTAGCAGGTAGCCTATTCTGTTCACTTTTTCCTTCTGAGCCAAGAGTTGTGGGTTCGATCCCTACACAGTGTGTTCATGAACTTGTCTGTTTGTATTGGTCTGAGTGTTTTCTATATATCATCATCATCAGCCCACATCAGTCCACTGCTGGACATAGGCCTCCTTTATGTATAATATGTATTTATTTACGAAAAAAAAGTATCTAAGTAATTTTATCAGTTGTCTAGGTACCCATAGTTCAAGCTACGGCTTAGTTTGGGGCTAGATGACGTTGTGTGACCCAGCGTGGCATGTTTTGGTTTATTTACTATGCGAGAGGTAAGGAGGTAAGATCAAAGAGTTAATAATAGGAACACATTGCCTATTCTTACGGTATTCATATTAAGTGTTACAAGGTCATGTCTTTCTTATGGAAGACAAAGCAAACATCTATTATGATGATCTTATCTACGTGTATGTCTCACAATTAATGATTCTACTCTATCGATTGGCCAAGAGCTCGTATGGTCATGATTCTGCCTATTATGAAGATTCCAACCAAAAGGACAAATCTTTTCACAGACTAATAGCAAGTCTACAGATAACACAGAAATCATCATCATCATCATCATCAGCCTATTGCAGTCCATTGCTGGACATAGGCCTCACCAGTTGTTCGCCACCTAGGGCAAACTTCTGGAGGTTATACCCATAATCGCCACGCTGAGCAGGCGGGTTGGCGATCGCAGGGCGTAGCTTCTTGCTCCGGTGACGCTGCTGCCCGTCATCGGCCTGTGGTATTTAGCTACGCCTTCAATTGTGAACTTACTGGTGGCGCAGTAAGTTACCAGAGCCTCGTTTGATATTCGGCAGGATGCACCAAGGGTAGGTGAGTGTGGCTTGGAGCGAAAAGATGATAGGCCGCTCCCTTACATCCCAGATAACACAGAAGTCATAATACACGACCACCTAACTAATTCGTTATCAAATCCTACGTGAGCATACCGACTCGAATTCACCAAAACCACCGCCATTTGAAGTCATTAGTAACTCATACAAAACTGAATTTTAATACACCAGTCCTGTCAACTTGTATTGCGAAAAAACACCGATCCGTTTCCGAACGTGGGCGGCAACAAAGTTGTATGTTAAGTAAGTTGCCAATAACATGCCTATTTGAACACAAGCGAGTACTTGCATGCACTTAACACCGAATGGTACAGTAATGTGCATTAAAAGACATTAAATTAACACTTGTGATATATATTATGCATAGTGGTTATTCCGATCTTGTTATTGACATAAATAAAATATCACTGCGCCTTGATCTCCCATAGTAAGAACCTCAATTAATAGAATAGTTGACTATTTTTACGGTCGATATCGATCGATTATGATCATGAACCTCCCTCTGAAAAGCTTCCTCCGGGAGAACGCTTGACGTGATCAACCTGGAAGGCTTTGAGTAGACTTCGGGTTCAGGTTGGCCGCTGTAAGGACGCCTTATGCAAATGGGGGTATATAGACGCAAATAGAAATCGGTGCGAGTGCGGCGCGGGTCCACAGACCATAAATATAAATACATAAATAAATATCAGACAACATCACATACATTGCTCTTATCCCAAAGTGTGTCCCAAAGTAAGTAGCTTGAGCACTTGTGTTATGGGTATCAGAACAACGAAGGTACCACGAATAAATACTTAAATACAAATTATAAACACCCAGACACGGAACAAACACAAGTGTTCATCACACGAATGTTTGTCCCGGGTGGGAATCGAACCCACGACCCTTGGTTCAGAAGGCAGGGGTCACTATCAATTGAGCCACCGAGCCAGTCCATGACTCACCTCTTGGACTGCCCCGCCTGCCCGGACAGTTGTACGCGAGAGGACCTTTTGCTTGCTACTGATAATGCTGTCCGTGTGGCAAAGTTTTGGTCTCGGAAAGTGTGAATAATTTTTATTTTTTGCTATCGACACGACAAGAAGAAGAATATGAACCTCATCACTGCTGGACATAGGCCACTCCAAATGTTTGCTACTTTGCTAGACACTGAGCTTCTTGCATACAGCACTTAACAACCATCCTGCACAAATTATCACTCCATCTAGCCTGAGGGCGTCCTACACTACGTTTGCCGAGACTCGGTATCCTTTCTAGAACTCTAGACTGAGTTTTCACATCTTAAACGAAAGCACTATGTATGTACTATTTTTGGCCAGACTAAAGTCGAAATGACAATAAAAGTAACCGCCTTTTTTCACGCATAAGTTCAATCATCGCGTCCGACTGTACACAGCCTACATTAGAATGACATATCCTCTTAACCTTTAATCGGCCGAGGCCCGGTAAACCCAAAAAAGGTCACATATTTGAAGACCTATTCACATACGACGGAAAGGTGTGGTTTACCTCAGTACCTACACAGTTGGGTCAATTATGGATATAAACATTTCTGAAGTACCTATGTTTAATTCTCAGATGTCAGGTCTCAGATGTGTATTCATAACAAGAGGAACCGTGTTTTTACTTACTTTTTCTTTTTATGATTGGTTTTTCTTTTGACGGGTACAACGCATTTTTAACCGACTTCGAAAAAGGAGGAGGTTCTCATAAATACTCATATTCAAATACTCCATGATTGATAAATTATGGATACGCGCGCTCTGTCGAGGGCTCTAATGTATATCATCAGGTCAGTTAGGGTCAAGCGCCACCCATTAACTTATGAAGAAAGAAACTAAGATTAAATAAAGTTACCAGATAACTGGTCATGGAAAATACAAAAAGTAAAAAACTTAGAACATGTCTTATGGATCTTTACTGACGCACCTTCCTTTGAGGGGAGTGTTCTTACTTTTCGGCTTGCTTAGGCAAGAAGCACTTGTGGTTTCATGACAGACACACTTCTTAAGGTCCCATGGCACCCTCTACGGCGCTTGTCAGAGGTACTGGACTTTTTGTGAGTATTCTCTTCCCCACCACCATCTTAAGGCAAGGAAGTCCCACATACCATGCCACTCCTTCAAGAAACATATGCATAAACACATTCTTCCCAGTAAATAAAAATAATCTGATACATGATTATACAAATTTTCGGTATTACAACAGAAACCTCACTATGAATGAATGACAATATTATTTACCGACTAACCCTACTCAAATATCACGAAGTGTATTCGACGGCGCGTAAAATGTATTAAGACAACAAGCTCATGTTTGATTTTGATCATTCGGTCACGAAAATGTGTCTATTATGTATGACGGAAATTATAACAATGTAGACTGGAGACCGTGACTGCGTGAGAAATGAACCAATTCAAACGGATAATGGTTATAATAACCCATAGAAGCTATATGCTCAGAACCTAATGAGCTTTCAGTTGCGACTTTGTCGTCGTCGTCGTCCTTCTAAATATATTTTGTTTTCCACTAAAATGTTTAAAAGCAACTTGGGTCACTTGTCATCAGTAAATAGAATGCAGTTACTGTATAACAAAGTCTCTAAAGGTACACATATAGACATATTCGATAAGCCAGGTGTTTTTATGAGATCTATTTGTACCACTTTAATAAATAGTTAAGCCCAAAGTGGGTATCGCTGTTGTATCAGCGGCAGTGTTGCCTCTGTGGCAGTGGCATTAGTGAGAACCTCTCGATCCCAAGACGTGTAGTCGTAGGGCTAATGCCGCAGCCACAGCGGCAACACATTTCAACCATTTATGCATGCCGTGGCAGCCTCTAATTAAGGCGTCACTTTAGCACTAATAATGGAACTATTGTTAATACCATGTTACTGAGTGATTGTTTTGTTGGCTGTCCTTAAATAAATAAATAAATTGTGTCTAAACACACTATGCCGAAAATATAGAAATAGAAAACGTTCATTGGACATCACAATTACGCATACTTTTTCGAAAATGTCCGTGCTAGGCACACAGTAAATTTTATCTAGTGGATCATGCTTATATCTTAATCCAATCATCATGTCATGTATTATTTGATCACCTGTCTAATCTATGCAGTATCTAAGCAATTTTCTATTATCACTACCGACTTTCATTATCATACCCAGATCGTTCACGAGATTCCCACTTATAGTAAGGTCGTCAGTCTTTATAGCAACCATACATACCATAGTGAGTGGGCGATAAGAGACGCACTTGCAGGTGAGTGCATTTTGTGCAACTGATACATTCCGTAGATAGTCATCGCTCTGATCGACAGGCTCGGTGGCTCAATTGGTAGTGACCCCTGCCTTCTGAACCAAGGGTCGTGGGTTCGATTCCCACCCGGGACAAACATTCGTGTGATGAATACTTGTGTTTGTTCCGTGTCTGGGTGTTTATATTTGTATTTAAGTATTTATTTGTGGTACCTTCGTTGTTCTGATATCCATAACACAAGTGCTTAAGCTACTTACATTGGGATCGGAGCAATGTATGTGATGTTGTCTGATATTTATATTTATTAAAAAAAAAAAAAAAAATCTTACCTGAAAAGAAACATAAATATTATGTTAATTAAATCACTACTTAATATAAAACAAAGTCGCTTTAAAACTACGCAACGGATTTTGATATGTTTTTTTTAATAGGTAGAGGGATTCAAGAGGAAAGTTTATGCGTATATCTACTATATGCTTATAATATTGCACCACGGGTGCAATACGAGTATCAACTCCAAAACCAACTTTTACCAACCCATGCCGGTAAGACTTACCTAATTCGAGCTTTTACAGTAACATACACACCTATATAATTGGGATGATGACTAAAAAATAATTTAATGTCCATCAGATAGATGGAGTCACGTTAGAGTACAAAATATACTCTAACGTGACGTAGTTAGCCCCCACTTCGTAACTTTAATGCGCTATATCTAAGTATTTTCTTGTTATTTCGACAAAACAAAAAATACGGGTCTTATATTTTTTTATTATCTAAGAGACGGACTAATTATTTTCTTCATTTTCATACCTTGTCATCATCCGTTTCTTACTATTGTCTGGAAAAGATTTTTATACAACAAGAAATAAAGAAAATAGTATACATTTATTGCAAAATTTCTTACTCTAATCAATAATTTAATTAGCTTCGCCATCCAATATAAAACGAAACCAATCAAATAGACACCAAATCAGTGTCCCTTGCCATGCTATCAAATTCGCCTCGATATTAAAAATATCTGCTGCGTAAATCGTGTGTCAAGTTATGGGCTTATAAATATCAATTTGCTTCGTTACCCGAGCCTCCGGGGGGAGGATCGGCGTGAGCCAATTGAACTGTGGAAAATCAGACAGAGAAATACATATATCTAGAATTCTGTGAATGGATTTTGTACGGCGTAACCGACTTTTAAGGCTGCTGGACGGGAAGAAATGAATTTTTCTTTTTCTAAAAGAGCGTTCAGGATGACCTCACTCCTCCTGATGGTAAGCGGTCGTGAGGTCCAAATGTTAGGTCGACAGGTATAATAGAATAAACCCTCCACGCCTGTCGCCCTCAAGTCGGCCCACTGATATGCCGTTTCACGCCCCGCCTCTTGAGCCTAGGATTGAAAGAATAAGTTCTTTGTCTACCCTGTCTGGCCTTTCATCTACCCTTAGCTGCTACATTTAAACATTTTTCTACTTAATGACCAATCTAGAGAGCTCATAATGCATCATCTAAGGACTCTAAAGTCAGTAGTAAGTGTTTCTTCCTTCTATTAATATGGGATTCTTTGTCTTTATTTGCCCATAAAGTAGCATAGTATCGAGGCAACTGAGTGGTGACTATCTGATGAGGTAACCTGTATCACAGCGATTTGGGCTTCTATTTCGTTTTCCCTCGGACGACAAAAAAGGATTTTTGGGGCAATATCGCCTAACCCATGTTTTACTTTCTCTTTTCTGTGTCAATGTTTCTATTGCAAATCGGGTGTAACAGGGAACGCCTGGAAGGTCACAGCGCAAATTGAGTTTACGTATCCTTGAAAGGGTCAGTCGAAATTGAAATTAGTATTGGTGTTATTGATATCGAATTTGGATAATGTCATGTTATAAGCTTGCCTGAATATAACGGCTGTCACAGGGTAGAAGGCAGTCCGATGTACTAACACGGATCTTAAAATTCCACGGTGAGATTTATACTTGAATCCGACTAGTAATTGTCTATAGTAAAATTTATAAATAAGTAGATAAATGATGTAGCATGCAAACAAATCCATTATTATGCCATAAGATAAATTTTAAATAGATAGATAGATATTCTTTATTGGACAGCAAACAGAGTTAAGTAACAAAGATAAGTTAGAGTACAATTTAGCCAATTTATTCTTTAGAGCAATCTCTCATCAGGCAATTTTCGGTACAGTATAATTAAAAGAAGTGGTAAAACTGGTAAGGTACCAATTAAATGATTTTTTGTAATATTTGAGCATTTATTTGCCTTAAATAGACACATTTATTGGGTAAATAAAATTATCCGCATACCATCCAGACGATGGTAGCGCGCACCAAGAGGTTTAGTTCCTCGTTCTTGGAATGCCCTTCCAGCTCATATGTTTCCTTCCTCCTACAATCCTGGGTTCTTTAGGCGGGGCGTGAAACGGCATCTCAGTGGGCCTTCAGGGTGAGGCCGACAGGCGCAATGGGTTTGTTCTATTGTGCCTGTCGACCTAACTTTTGGACCTCACGACCGCTTACCATCAGGTGGAGTGAGGTCATCCTGAAAGCTCTTCTTATAAAATTTTTTTTGCTATACGTTACCATAGCAACGGCTATATCATTATCACAAAAATACTTTCAGAAAGACCCAATCATATTCATATGTAGGGCAGTCTCTATTTTTAGCCACTCTCATATAACATATCGAAGCTTTGGGTTGGGCATAAGATGATTCCTCGATGCGGAAAATTGGGCTATGACGTAGAAAACAAATAGTATCTTACCCTTCAAGTGTATCGAGGACAGAACGGAGGTACTTGGGGCTTATTCCTACACTACGGATTCTGTTCTCTTAGAAAAACGTGTCCTCAAAAAAAATGAAAGCCAATTAGGAAAAATATTAGGATAAAAAAGGAAAAATATTTTCAAATACTGGAAAGAAAGACTCGACATCGTCCTTCTTTTTATTTAGCACATTTTTCTTATTGACCGCATTCTTACATACAATTTTTGAAGGGCCTGCAACGCACATGTGGCTTCTTCGGTGTTTATGAGCTGAAGTGATCACTTACCATCATGTGACCTTCAGGCCCGTTTGCGCCCTATATAGTAAAATAATCCTGCCCGATGTTAAACAGACGACAAAGCTCAAAATAAATGTCAGTGATCCGCATCACGCCCAATCAGTGCAACGCGGGTCGATCATACTATGACGGCCTGCATAAGTGCCGCTTCACGCTCCGCTTAAAAGACCCAAGACTATAAAAAAAAGAGAACACGTATCCGCTGGACTGGACTGGCTCGGTGGCTCAATTGGTAGTGACATCTGCCTTCTGAGCCAAGGGTCGTGGGTTCGATCCCCACACAGTACAAACATTTGTGTGCATGAACATAACATGCTGTTTGTATTGGTCTGTTTTCTATGTATAATATGTATTTATTTACAAAAATAAAAAATTATCTAAGTAAGTTTATCAGTTGTCTAGTACCCATAGTACAAGCTTCGGCTTAGTTTGGGGCTAGATGGCGCTGTGTGGCCCAGCGTGGCATGTCTTGGGTTATTTATTTATTTATCCTTCAAAAATAAGGCGTGATCGCCGTTCTATCCAGATATATTTCTGCTGCTATGACGTAGAAAAGAAAAAGTGTCTTCCCCCTCAGTCGCTATGTTATCTGTCGGCCACAGGTTTCACCGGTTATATTTATAGAACGGAATGTAGTGTAATGAAACATTCATTTATAACGACTATCTCTCCATTGGTAAACATACATTAGGTACTGTGATGTAAGCACTTGTAAGTTCGACGTGTTCGAGAGTTAGTTAGGCAATTACGTATAAAACGTGTTGAAATGTTGTACTGTGGCTAAACAAACATATGTAAATGAGCCTCAAATGCACATCGATCTTTTGCTAAGTAATTAACAGAATTTATTGCAAAAAAAAACCGGCCAAGTGCGAATCGGACTCACGCACGTATCACCACTATACAGCTAAATTAATGTTTTTCTCTATTTTTTATTATATTGGAGTTGATAGAATGAAAAAAAAATGGTAATTTGATTTAGGACGTTTAAACACAAAACTACTGTCTAGATCTCATTAAACCAATTTTCGTTAGTAGTTTGCATAGTAATAAAACATTTTGAGTTTCAGTTTTATATAAGAGGAACCCCAAAAATTATGGATTTTTTTATTTCATTTTAATTATATTGTATTATGTCGGTACTTAGCAAAATTGTAACTTTTGTGTGGAGGAGGGCTTACTACTTGAGACACAGGTTTCGTACCTAGTTCAGGTGTCAGCCCGCCATAATCGAAAATGTAATTAAGTGCTGTAATAATTGTAATATGTATTATTTTGATGATTATGGTGAGGAATAAATCATTTATTTATTATTTTAGAAAAGATCCTAGTTGCAAGCCTAAACAAAAATAGACAAATCAAAATGTACGGAACAAATGTTACATCCTAGTCGAAATCGTGGGCCGTTCTATTAAAACCTCTCTCTAAAATCTGTACGTTCCAGTATTTAAAAACTTAAAACATTATTACCGGCCAGCCAATCAGATTTACCGAAAAACCCTTTAACGGCTTAATGGTTCCGCTTATGGAACAAAGGCTCGCCCACGCACGTGTTTTGTTTGGAGGGAAATTCGAAATTCGAACAGACTTTTGTTGGCCGTATAGATTGGATGTTTTTATCAAAGACCCGTCGCTCATTATGTGAGCAAGTGAGCAACAAAGGATAGAAGGATATTAACTGGTGGATTATGACCTCGGTGGGCACGCCTATGAGTGAACGTTTTATTTTTAGTATCACACGCGACTACAGATATATGGCTCGATGGCTCATTTGGTAGTGACCCCTGCCTCTTGAAACAAGGATCGTGGGTTCGATACTCACCGCTGACGAATATTCGAGTGATAAAGATTCATTTATTTATAGAAATTTGTATGTACTGTAATATTACATTTACATGAACTCACCTGCCCGTGGTTCATCCTGCCGAATAAAGGACGAGGCTCTGGCAACCGACTGACGGCGGTATAACGTGTGAGTATTACGAGTGAAAGCGTAGCTAAATTAGACCTAGACCGATGATAAGCCTATGTCCAGCAGTGGACTGCAATAGGCTGATGATGATGATGATAAATTAATAAATACACCAAATTATATTTAATGCATATTTCCTATTTTCATTTACATGTGACCTTACCATAACGACATTAAAATATTTATGAACACAACCAGCACCACCAAAGCCTTTTAAAACAATTTTTAAATAAAGAAAGTTTCAAAAAACCTTCACTTTGCGACCGAAGGTTTTTGTAAAGACACACAACTTGGGTGTGGGCGTTTTCTAATTTCATAGCGGAGTTAGCTCCAGCCTACATAATGACGCTCAAAGGGATGCAAATAGGGGAGGCACTGGAATAGAGGGGGGAACTAAAGGGAGGAGTGATTAAAATTCCACTCGGTGCCGACCGGCAGACCCGCGACTAAGGGATGGTTCATAGTTGTGGAGACTAGGAAAATGTGTGGAAAATAAATGAGTACAGGCAGCCTGTTGTTCAGGCTGCCTGTACTAGCAAAGCTTTTGGGCTAATTTGTTATTAATTTATATATGGCGATCCTCCACTGTACGCTTTATGAGGAACTTCGTGCCTCGCGCATCGGTTTTGTGGAACCAACTCTCTGCGTCAGTATTTCCGAACAGCTACGACATGGGAGCCTTCAAGAAACGAGCGTACTCCTATTTAAAAGGCCGGCAGCGACCCTAAACTCGATTTGAGTTGCGGGTGTCCATGGGCGGTGTCGACTGCTTACCATCAGGCATCACATTTGCTCGTCTGCCGCCTCTTGCATAAAAAAAAAAAAATATTTTCAGTGTTTAAACATCTCATTTCATTTGAAAAGATTTGTGTTTATTTTCACACTTAAAGATTGTAAACACAGACCGATGATGGGCAGCAGCGTCATCGGAGCGAGAAGCTACGCCCTGCGATCACCAACCCGCCTGCCCAGCGTGGCGATTCCATAATCGCCCATACCCATGTATATCCTCCAGATGTTTGCCCTAAGTGGCGAACAACTGGAGAGGCCTATTGTCCAGAAGTGGATTGCAAAAGGCTGATGATGATGATGAAACTAAATAAATACCTACATTAGTGCGTTCAGAAGTTATCAACGTAAAAGAAATCGGTCAATAAGTCCATTCAGATTTCGTGACGCTAAACAACATTAATTCAAGGTCGAAGTTTTAATTAATCTTCTTTAAAAAAACCGTAATTATTACAATTGCTAGTAAACAATTAATTACAACAAGTTGCAAATGAATCATACAATCGTATTTTTTCAATTCAAGTAATTTCCTATGAATCCTTTTACATCATCAATGGTAAGCAATTTTCTTGGTAAACGAGAGAAGATTTATTGAAATCAGTTTCTAGAAGTAGTCCACAGTACTCAGTTTATAAGAAGCAGCTAATTTACTTGAAAAAGAGATGAATTAACATTAAATAGCGTAGAATAGATTATTTCATAGCATTTGAGTAAGAAGTTAGTTCTGCAGAAAATTATTTTTTATAATGGAAGCCACTATGGCTTACATTCGCCTGATGGAAAGCTGGCGAGAAAGCCCAAGTCATTATGACAACGGGCGTGAAACCTCAGTTTCCAGTCAAGTCACCACGTACGCACGTAAGATGCTTCTTAACGATTCGATTAATGGATCCTATACTGTAGGAAGGTGGAAACACATGTGCTGGCCAAGAGTTCCACTTTTTACGGTACGATCTTTATTTCATGGTTCATTATTTCAGGCATAAGTAATGTATGTAACAAGGGATGTAAGGGGGCGGCCTATCATCTTTCCGCTCCAAGCCAACCTCACCTGCCCTTGGTGCATCCTGCCGAATAACAAACGAGGCGCTGGCAACCGACTGGTGGCGGTATAACCACCACAAATGAAGGCGTAGCTAAAAACCACAGGCCGATGACGGGCAGTAGCGTCACCGGAGCGAGAAGCTGCGCCCTGCGATCGCCAACCCGCCTGCCCAGCGTGGCGATTATGGGTATATCGTCAAGAAGTTTGCTCTAATTGGCGAACAACTGGAGAGGCCTATGTCCAGCAGTGGACTGCAATAGGCTGTTGTTGATGATGATGATGATGAAGGCACAAGTAGGAGTTACCAAAGTTTTCATCATGGATTTGCTACAATTCACCTGATGATAAGTGATATTGAAGCCTATGATGGAGCGCGCCTACCCAGAAAATAACGATTCACTCTCGCCTTGAACACCTGATTGTATATCTCGGGGAACAAAGACTCTGTCAAGGAGTTCACCGATTTAGTATTTGAAAAAGAGAGGTATTGTAACTGTTTCAAAGACTCATTTAGAAATAGACCCCGCAAGGAGGTTGGTTGCAATTAACTTAGCACAGGAGTTTTTTGCTAGTACATTCCGTTTTCTGCAAATTTTTGGAATAGAAAGGGAAGAAGTTAATTAACAAAGCGTGCAAATTATTGGAATGGGACGCAAAGAAGTTAATGATGCTTCATCAAACGGGTCGGGTGGTCATTATTGACAACAGGGATGCAGAGCTACAATTACTATGGACTCAAAGAAACTGAACATATATGGAAACCAAAGGGGAACTAACGACAAATCATTTTCTCTTAAGTTTAGAGGATGGACCTCACAACTCTATCAGGGATAGAATGGGCATCACGTCTGAAACGATTGCAAACTATGTCAATAAAATTAAGGATGCATTTTTGCGAGAGGTTTTTTTTTATAATAGCTCGACATAATGGCTTCCCTACGCCGGATGGAAAGCGAAAGAGAAGCCCAAGTCGCTGTGACAACTGGCAAGTAACTAGTTAGTTACCTGACAGTTGCCACTGCCATGCCGGCCCAAACCTAACCCTACACAAGCTCCGGAGACCCTACTCACCAGCAGAAACACGACCCGGAGGTCGTTTGGCTGCGGTATTCTATAGGGTGGAGGTCCTTCCTCGGACGGGCAGCTCAATTCGAGCGAAGATTCGCTATGCCCTACCTCTCTTAAACCTTCAACAATAGGTTCAACAAATAACCCAAGACACGCCACGCTGGGCCACACAGCGCCACCTAGCCCCAAACTAAGCCGAAGCTGGTACTAGACAACTGATAAACTTACATAAATACTTTTTTTTTGTAAATAAATACATATTATACATAGAAAACACCCAGACCAATACAAACAGACATGTTTATGTACACAAATGTTTGTACTGTGCGGGGGTCAAACCCACAACCCTTGGCTCAGAAGGCAGAGGGCAGAGGGCACTACCAACTGAGCCACCGAGCCTGTCAATATAAAATGAAGAATATATATATAGAATATAATATAGAATGAATGAATATAAATGAATGAATATGAAATGAATAATATAAAATGAAGTAAATGGGTAGCGCTTGACCCCAAATCGCCTGATATGTCGCGACGTTAGATACTACGATTGAGCACGCTCATTCAACAAGACCGATTCACTCTCGACTTGAACATTTAAAGATTATAACTGTCATAAAACACGGACTCTGGAAAACAAAGTAGTGAACTTTCTGAACTACAAAACGTAACAGGTACAACAATCGCGTGAACAATAACAAACCCATGAACTAAATCACGAATGACAAATTACCAGACGAAGTTAACTGGACGAGAGCCAGCCGCGAGACAGTTAAATCGCTGTGATTCTGCCCAGTACATGATTAATGAGCGGTTAAACAGACAATGAGCGAATTAATTATGACAGTAAATAGGTTATGCATTAATTTTTTCCCATACATATCAATCTTTCATTAAAAGTACCTAGTAATTAAGTCACTAGCACCTATTTAAGATGGAAAAGTAATAAAAAAACAAGGTTAGGGGGAAGCGTTTCCATCAAGCGACGGGAAGGGAAAAAGCCTTAACAGATTCCCTTAACTGGTCCTACAAAAAAAGTAGCATGAATCTAGCAGTAGGTGAATTGCAGTCAAGCGTAAGCCCATATTGCATAAAAAAGATCTGGAATCTACAAAAGTTGTACAATCTGTACCGTCTTTACCTTCTAACATGGGGTTAATCATTTGATTATAATCATTTGATAGCAGTAGAAATAACCTCATTCTTCTAAGTCGGTTAAAAATGGATTTTTTTATAAGAAGAGCTTTTACGATGACCTCACACCTGATGGTAAGCGGTCGTGAGGTTCAAAAGTTAGGTCGACAGGCATAATAGAACAAACCCATTGCGAGCAAGCCTGAAGCCCACTTCGCCACTTAGGGCAAATGTCTGGAGGATATACCCATATCGCCACACTGTGCAGGCGGGCTGGCGATCGCAGGCAGCTTCTCGCTCCGGTGACGCTGCTGCCCGTCATCGGTCTGTGGTATTTAGCTACGCCTTTAACTGTGGTGGTTATACCGCCACACCAGTCGGTTGCCAGCGCCTCGTTTGTAATCCGGCAGGATGCACCACGGGCAGGTGAGGTTGGCTTGGAGCGAAAACATGATAGGTCGCTCCCTTACATCCGATGTATGATCCGTGGCGAATGTTTTAATATCCTAATGAGTCACATTTACAAAAGTTTTTATTCCTCACAAACCACAATTGCAATAGGCTATTATGGCTAAAAATTGTAATAAATCCGTCTTTTAGCTTATTCAAAAACAAAAGATACGTATTTTTCCTTTTTTTATTCAAATAAACAATAGCGAAGATAAAAGGCATCAAAAGTTAGGAGTGGGAGTCTTTGACGTCACTCGCTCCCGTAAAAATGCCTCACCGAGTGATGTCACGCGTAATTTCAACGGGCTATATTTTGTAATTTTTAGTCTAATTTACAAATATACGTGTCATTTATTTTTAAATAAGCTAAAAGACGGACTAATTACAATTTTTAGCCATAATAGCCTATTCTAAACCTAAGCGGCGAGATCGCCCAGCAACGGGCCCGTTTTGAAAGAACGCTTTTGCTGAAAAAAAAAATTAACACATCGGAACATTTAATCGATTATTGAGCCATTATTGCTCACAGATTATTGGTGCGTAAAGTGAATGCTTGTGATTATGTAGATTCCCGGCTGACGGGAAATTTTGCTTTACATAGCTAATTCGGATATACGCAATGAATTAATGAGATCAAATTGTAGACGTTGTATAACGCTATAGTCGGGATGTTACTAAGTGCTAACGATTCCTCTAAAGATAATTGATTTAATCAATTAAATTTTTTTGGGATGTAAGGGGGCGGAGCCATCATCTTTTCCCTCCAAGTCACCCTTAACAGCCCGTGGTGCATCATGCTAAATAACCAACGAGGCTCTGGCAAGCGATTGCCATCACGATTGAAGGCGTAGCTAAACATCACAGGCCGATGACGGGCAGCAGCGTCACCGGAGCGAGGAGTTGGCGGTCGCAGGAGGAGTACGTCCTGCGACCGCCAACCCGCCTGCCCAGCGTGGCGATTATGGGTAAAGCCTCCAGATGTTTCCCCGAAGCGGCGAACAACTGGAGAGGCCTGTGTCCAGCAGTGGACTGCTATAGGCTGATGATGATGACTATTGTTTTGTAGTCAACGGCAACCTTTTAACGAGGTCTTCTGGTTCTACCTGCAGCTACTAACATAAATCGTATTGAACTATTCTTGGGGAACTAGTTCACGATTGGGATTGCTCAGTTTGTTTTTTTTTTATGCGAGAGGCGGCAGACGAGCAAGTGTGATGCCTGATGGTAAGCAGTCGACACCGCCCATGGACACCCGCAGCTCTAACCGAGCTTAGGGTCGCTGCCGGCCTGTTTGGCCGCTTCTAAAAGAACTAGTTACCCTCTTCTACTTCGTCAGCTCTCACTACAAACAATAAAAAGGTGACACACATCCCCCTAATTTAGGGCTATTTTATTTCTACCAAATAATAAGCTTTGGAGAACGATATGTACTTACTAGTAGTTATCGGATCACGTAAGTACTAGTTCACGCAGTTCTCCCTGGAAGCGTTCTTAACTACACAAGACAATATTGAACGAGTTTAGTGAAAACGGTCCAATGAATTAACGATTCTAAGAATTGAGGGGTCATCAGGGGTGATAACGAAGCTAGGAGGTCGACCACCCAAATCAATTACTTTCATAGTTGAGTATATAATTCTTATATATTAAGGACCTGTTTTAACATTCGAGGCTTTGAGATTTTAGAGGTCGAAAAGCATAAAATGTGTGGGATTTTTTAAATTTGTTTTAAGCTAAGGCAATTTCTACGGTACGCATCTTTTGTCAGAATTAAATGCTTTTTATTTGATCTCAACATGCCATTATAATAATAGTCTTTATAAATCAACGTAAGTATTGAAGCCTGTATCGCATCATTACTTCCAAATTAATAAAAAAATTTGTTTGTACAAGTTATTAAGATCTTTTTTTGTTAATACAAGTTATTAACTCCGTAGCACTCTCCAAATGCAAACGATAGAGGACCGATAACTACTCGTATATTAAGATAAATCTGCAATGAGTTTTCCTGTAAATACATTCATACTTTACG